>JBAMBQ010002744.1:0-16189 GCA_037044495.1 Stegana nigrithorax
CAATCATGTCCAATGGGGCTCCCGGATAATCACAACTAAAGGTCGTGCGCTTCTAAATTCAGCCAACGATACAAACTGCAAATTTGTACCCACAAATAAGAGAGAATCAAATTAATATTGTAAGTGGGTATGATATATTCTTTGACCATTCGTATGATGGCGACAATTTATGATTCAATTATAGAAAAGTATAAAAAACCCTTTATATATAATAAACGAACTAATTGAGATTATTTTAGAGGTAAATTAACACAATTAACTTCCCTTAACACAATTAGTGAATTAATGAATTAGTGAATAGAAGACGAAGTCGATAATTACACTCGACAAATTGCTTGGGCCAGAACTCCAGAAACTACGATAAAAGAAAATAAGAACCAAAGACAGTATCCAGTTGCTATTAAAAAAATTACAGAAAAAAAGGAGGTTGTGTCGAAAATATCAAGAAATTAAATCGCCTATCATCAGATCAACCTATCGTCCTTAAATCAGATGAGCAATAAGAAAGGTCAGTAAAAAAACTTAAAAATGGATTGATTAGTATGAAATTAAAAAGCTTCACTAACGAAAAATCGACAAAACTACCTCACTTTGGAGGATCACAAAAACGATGAACCGACCTATAAATCTAAACACTTCCATTAAGCTAACTGACGGAAATTAGGTAAAGAGTGATACTGACAAAGCCAATACCTTCTCAAATTATCGAAACGAAATTTTCCAAGCTACTAAGGCTGATGACAAAGAATTGGATGATAACTAAATGCAAGAAGTATCCTAAAAGCTAGTCTTGAGGAGTTGAAACCAATTATAAGAAGCCTTCAAATTGGGAAAGCTCCCGGATACGATTTGGTTACTGCTGAAATCCTGATGATTGATCTTCCCCGAATCGTCCTCAAAAAAAAAAAAATAATAAACAATAAACATTAATGCAGCCTTAAGATTACAACATTTCCCAGTACATTGGAAAGTTGCAGAGATTATAATGATGCAAAAACCAGGAAAACCGGCACCTCCTACCGCCCAATCTCTTTTTTGTCAATCCTATCCAAGATCCTTGAAAAAATTATTCTAAATAACCATATATCCAAGAATCAAACCTAATTCCACACCATCAGTTGGGCTTTAGAGCCAAACACTCCACAATCGAACAGGTTCATCGTATATGTGATGTAGTTGAAAAAGCACTAAAATAAAAAAAAAATGTGTACTGCCGTATTCTTAGATGTCTCGAATGCCTTTGATAAAGTTTGGCATGCAGGCATAATGTTCAAAATACAGCGAAATTTCCCCCACCAACTAAGCCAGATTCTACAATCATACCTAAATTCTCGATACTTTCGGATGCGATATGGCACTGCATTATACCCACTGCAGCCGATTAGGACTGAGGTGCCACAAGAAAGCATACTTGGCCCGATACTGTATTTAATCTTCACCAATGGCATCCCATTGCTTATTGATAGCACCGTTGCGACTTTTGCTGATGAAACAGCCTTATTATCAGTTGGAAAATTCGAAAAAGAGGCAACCGAAAAAATTTTACTGGACCAAAAAATGGAAGATAAATTTAAATGAGACGAAATCTGTACATGTTCACTTCACCTATAAAAAGAATAAATACCATCCCTTGACCATCGATAATACTGTCATTCCCCATTATGACCATGCAAAGTACCTGGGGATGAATCTTGACGCCAAACTCAGATGAAAGCAACATATCAAAATGAAACGTCAAGAATCAGATATTCGATACAGACAATTATACTGGCTTCTTGGCAGAAAGTCTGAAGTTTTTTTAAGAGAAAGTAAAACATTTTATTATTTGTTTTGTCAATGAAGTACGTTTATGTTTAAACATAAACTAACGTATTTTTTGAGGAACAAAAAAGAAAAATGTAGAAGCATGAACATGAGCTGTGAGGCTCACGCTTATCTTGGTTATTTGGGACCTCCACATGCAGCGATGCATATTTATGACGGTCATCATAGACATATTTATGATCGTCTGCGATAGCATAAGTATTTTTAAGATATTGCTGCGTCTTACAAATGCAGGATTAATTTAGGGGTTGAAAAGAAAAGAATAAAATATGCAGCTCGCGAGAGCTTAACTTAAAAAAAAGCTTCGACTTAAAAAAAAAAATAAGCCCTTTCTCAGCGATTTCGCTTGGTTTGGATTAATAGTAAAATAACACATAAATATACAATATTAAACACGAGGCTACCTAATCAAGCGCTTCTTTGGCTTCTAAACAACGGAAAGTGAAGCAAAAGTATCAGGTCAAATTAAGTAATTCTTTGGTTAACCAACGCAAGCTGTGAGACGAGGCACAGCACGATCACCCAGACGATCAAAACAAAAACACCTTCAACGGGTTAAACAAAAGAAAAAACAGTAAAGATGCTGTCCGAACAAGTGTTGAATTTGCTAAAAGAGCAGGTTGCAATACGCATCAAAATTCTAATAGCAATTGAAAAAAAGGAGAAAATATCAGTGATTAACAAGGTCCTACAACTTAACGAGCAACATGTAAAAAAGGCCAGGGAAATTGAGTCCTTAGAAGACGTGCTGGAATTTATTAAGCAACAATACAACTCAATAGACTCAGTACAAAAGAATGCTTCTACACAGAAGCAAAGAAAACGAGCAATAAAAAATGCCGTCTTTGCCAGATAGATGGGCATGAAATAGCCAGATGGCAAAAATTCAGAGCCGAGCAAGTTGGAAAACGCAGGGAGTTTGTAAACAAACACTCCTTGTGCTAAAAATGTTTAGGTACTCATAGCATAAAGGACATGCAATCGATGCTTAAAAGCCCACAATAACTCGCATCATGAAGATGGATCAAGAAAAGAAGCCGTCACCAGTAATTGCCTAAAACAAAATAAAGGGCAATATACATTATTAACCACTGCTCTCATTTTGGTAATAAATAAAACTGAAAACTATTAGCAAATGAGAGCCCTAATGGATGGAGGCTTAAAAAAAACTCTGATATCAGGGGAAGCAGCACAACTACTGAAGCTTCGGAAGACCAAGAGCAATGTGTAAGTCCAAGGGATTTCAGAATGCATCGATGTAGTGAAGAACAGTGTATGCTAGGAAATTAAACCAAGGTTTGCAAGCAGTTTTAAAACCACAACGTAAGGATGTATCTCATCCAAAACTTCAAAGAGCTCTACCGAGCAAGAAAATTGTCATGAATGTCAAAAAAGATTGGAGGGGCTGCAAGCTAGCAGACCCATATTTCAGTGAACCTAGTAGAATCGTTATAATCATCGGAGTTGACTTACTTCCTATTATCATATTGGAGAAAATTAAGAAAGTCAATGAGACATTGGGACAAAAAACTAGTCTGGGATGGATTATCTTCGGTAACATATCCAGAGCGTCTAACAACAAGGTCATCAGCGCAACAACGATAATATGCTTAGATGACCTCGAGCGCTTTTGGGAGTTGGAAAGCGATACCAACGAATCAGAAGAAAACAATTTCGCAAAAATGTTGTACTTGGAGATTCTAGAAAACAGTCTATGGCAAGACAACTACAAATGGAGAAAAAATTTTAAAAAAATCCCCAAATCTTCACCGAATATAGTGCCTTCAAGGGAAAGTATTTGAGACTGGGATACATGGAACCACTTAACACAATTGGCCAAGGCAGAAACTACTTGCCACATCAAGCAGTTATTCGACCTACCAGTCTAACTACCAAACTAAGAGTAGTGTTTGACGCCTCTGCAAAAACTCCAAATGGATTAAGCCTCAATGATGTGATGCTGGTCGGTCCTAAAATTCAAAAAAATATTAACGACATTTCAACTAAATGGCGACAATGGCACTATGTGATGACAGCAGACATCGAGAAAATGTATCGCCAAATCAAAATAACCAAAGAGGGCCAAGAGTACCAGTATATAATCTGGAGACACAATCCAAAAAAGCCAGTAAAAGAGTTCAAACTGACTACATTAACATATGGAACATCAGCTGCACTATTTTTAGCCATCCGATGCCTTCAAGAATTGGCAAATCATTACTGTAAGGACAACCATCGATTAATGACAATAATAAAAAACTATTTCTACATGGATGATCTAATCACCGGTGGCGACTCAGTAAAAGACTGCATCAAAACGCAAAAGGAACTGCCCCGTTCATCACAAGATACTACGTCGTTCGGCGTTAGGGCAGGGCTTACCTATACAAATTTACATTGTAAATCTATAGATTTATACTAACACTTTAGTTTCATTAAAAATATTAACTTATTTATTTGCTCTTCTATTTTTGTGCCACTCAATTAGAACTCTCCGCTTATTATTCTCAGCCTATACTTCATCGCATCTCTAACATAACATGCTAAAAGTCTCCGATTTTCTCCTTTGAGAATGTGCAGGTATTCCTCCATCGACATGTAACGCTACTGCCAGTAAAGTAGCCTTGTAAGGCCAGGTTGTTGACAAAATAGCTTTTATTTAGTTGCAAGTTATGTTCCCTGTAATATAGCCTGGTTGCGGTACTTCTCGCTTGTGCTACATACCTAAATTTTCTGTCGTGCTACCCCTTTCGCAATAGTTCCTCATGCATTTTTCTCCATGTGCTAGTGTCCTCTGATACCCAAGAGATATTTAATTTAAAAGCTAGCTTCACCCATTTATCAAAAAATTGAGCTCTAGATAGCCTCAGATAGTTCGTAATCACTCTGGGTTCATCGTGTGTCTTACATACATTACACATTGAGGCAAGATTTGTTACCAGGAATATTGCATAGTTCGGTGTATTATACGGCAGTTTGAAAATCCATTTTATATAGTACGTTTGTAGCTTTTCCAGATCATCAAGTTCTTCGTCACCCCACACCTGCGTTGCGTAGCACATTATGGCTGTTGCTTGAAACAGTTTGTACTTTGCGCTATGAGCCACGTTCTTTTTATCTATGAACGTTTTCCATGTACTATACATGGCCTTTTTTGCTTCCATTAGTTTGAGTGTCACATGTATTTTAAAGTTCATGTCCATTGTAAGCGTAACTCCCAGATATTTAAACCCCGTGACTACTTCAATTCGTTCGCTGTTCAAGTTCCTTTCATCGGCCCCTGCCCTTCTTCCACCCTTATTTTTTATTACCATCATTTTAGATTTGTCTACATTTATTGTGAGGTTCCAGGTTACGCAGAATGCGTGCATTTTGTTGAACATTTGCTGCATCATTTTCGGGCAGTCCGCGATCATCACCATATCGTCTGCATACATCAGCACCATTATCCTTTGTTCGGCGAAACAATCGCTCCCCGGAAGCTCAGCAGCCATGTCATTTACGAACAGTGAGAACAGCAACGGGCTCAATCGACAACCTTGTTTTACTCCCATATTAGTTTGGAATCAGTCCGACATGTTTTCACCATCCCATACTGCTATTTTGTTTGCGTTGTGAAAGCTTTCGATTACATTCAGCATTTTGGTCGATAAACCGCAATTACTTAGCTTGAGTATCAGACTTCTTCGATCTACCGTGTCAAGAGCTGCCTTGAAGTCTATTAAAAAAAAAATATATGTTTTCTGCTTTTTGCTCAGGTATTCTCTAGCCACTACTGTGAGGGCGTAAGTACTATCCACTGTTGAATATTGCTTTCTAAAACCTGCTGGGTACTTGCTTAGCAGATTATTTTTATTTACCCACTTTGTAAGTCTTTTTAGAAGGATCGATCTGAAAATTTTCATAATGTTATTTAAAAATGATATCCCTCTGTAGTTGCATGCCTCATTTGGGTCACCCTTCTTATAGATCGGATAAATTATGTTTTATTGGAAGCTGGTCGGTAGCTTCCCCTTTTCGTATATGTAGTTATCAGCACGTGTTAGCAGACATACAAACTTAGGGGTCGTAAGTTTGAAACACTTTGCCGGTATACGGTCCGCACCAGGCGCTTTGTTAGATTTGCTCTGCTTAATCACGATCTGCACTTCGGGTAGTGATATGGGAGTATCCAATTTGGCATCTTCAGTCTTCGGCAGTGCGAAACTCATTCTACTTGGTAGGCTATTTGTATAGAACAGGCCAATGCTTGCGGATCGGCTTTCATTATTTTGATGTCAGTTTGGCCTTTAGGTTTTCTGACCATTGCCCAAAACGTTTTGCTGTCCTTTATAGCACCAATTACCTGTTCCATCCGTTTATAATAAAGCTGCTGCTATTGCCTACAAAAATTTTTGTATTGCCCGTTCATTAATTGATATGTTTTTCTATAATATTATCCACTTTATCATCTCTTCTCATTTCTCTCAGTGCAGCATATGACTTCGTGCGCGCATTTTTACACTCTGCATCGAACCAGGGGTGTTTTGCTCTTTCTTTATTTCGTCTCTTCCCGCCTTGCGTTGCTTGCATTATACTTTTTAATAATAACTCCGTCATATCGTCCCTCTGTACCACGGTGTGCCTATCAAGTACCTCGTCCGCTCTTCCTAAACCTTGGGACTTGCCAGGAATCTACTCTTAGCTTTGGTAGTAGCTGATTTTTGCTGGTTGGTGACAACCCTGCCGCATTTGGCCCCCCGTGTCCTGCCATTGAGCACAGTAAGATTGAGCGTTTCGCATATTTCAATCAGTCTGTTTCCATTTGCGTCCCTGATAGTGTCTTTGAATTTGCGCGGTATGTTAGCTACTGAGGATACGAATGCATCTTCAGCCGTAACTTGATTTGAGCCGATTCGCGCGTTCATATCGCCTATCACCAAGACGTTAAGCGGGGCTTCTTCAAGTAGTACATCTTAAATTTCTTCGAAATCGTTATCCCATTTGTTGCAAACTGCAAAGGTACGTTGGCAAAATCCAGAAAGTTTCTTGCTTCCCGTATAGCTTAATCGCCACCACTGCCATTTTTCGCTTAGTGAAGTTCCACTTGAGCGTGTTGCGAAACTCTTTACTAATTCCATATAGCCGCCCTACACTTGCACGGCCCTCATTGACTTTCTATCTGCTGGCACCCAGTATATTTCATGCTTGTTGAACAACGTTTCAAAGTAACCTATGCTAATTTCTTAAATGTCTCAACTAACATAAATATGTCGTGGTCTTGGATATAGTTGAAAAAATTTCTAAACAGTTTTTTATTTGCTAACCCGACTATGTTGTATGCTAATACTGATAATTTAATGCTGTTACTGCTTTTTACTGCTGAGAGATTGGCTTAATTAGGGCTATTATAATTATTTAGACTTAAATTCACTTTGCTTAGTTGACTATTGTTAACATTATTTCTAATTTCTATTTGCCTTACTGGTTTTTGCATTACCAATTAACTTGTGCAGTGAAAAATCAAGTGTACTGACCAAATCAGTGTCGTATAGCATCAATAGCGTCTCTTTAGCGGCTGCATGGACCCCATCCAGTATGTCCTCCTGATTCCAGTGCAGCCATTTGTCCGCCAGCTTCATCCTGTCATCCCGTACCATTATTATCTTTTTTTAGTTGCAGCATCGCTTTCTTGTGCACTTGTCCTTTAGATGAAGGATTTCTTTCCACCGATATGGATGTTCCCGCAAGACATTTTGTGCGGCGGCGCAGTACATTTTCGTAATTGGTCTGGAAAACCTCGGCACGCTAGAAGCAAAGAACTTATCCAAGCAATGTGTCCATATATGTGAATCAACATGCTAATCTCTTTAAAACCATTCCGGTACCACTTCAAATCGTTGGAAGGAAGATGATCCCAAAAATTAAAACGAAATTCCTTAACTTTAACAGTGTGTTAAACGCATACTACCCCCATGACAGACATTAAACCGTTGTCGACATGAAAACGAGGATACTTTGCGATGCGAAGGGAATTGGGTATGGAAAGATGTAGATGACCAGAGTTCGCATACCTATTATTTGGCCCACCATGAAAAACGGAAGATACTTTTTAAATCACCCAATATATATAGGCTAATCAAAACTCACAAAGCAATATAAGAGTCCATTCAAACAGTCCACAGGATAACATATAGATGGCGTTACTAGAATTTTGTCCATATGATTTTTATTTTGTACTAACCCTTAAAAGAAAGCTGTTAAAATTTCATGAGTATATTTCTTCTTTCCCGGTCGGACGTGTTTTTTGCGTTTGCTCCTGAAAGATATGCAGTTAAACAGTGTCTTGTGGCTATGTGCGTACTTGCAATACGTGCGCGACGTGGCACTCCAGCGCCGTCGAAGTGTGTGCTCCCGACAGGTTGATTCTCCTGCCTATACTGCAAAGAAATCAAACAAAAATTAGTAAAATTTTCAATTCTGCGTAATTTTGCACAAGAAAGCGGTACTTACCTGTTTCTGTAGTTCAAAGCTCAGCTGTTAAGCAGATCTTTGTTTAATTGTCTCCCTCGCACGCGATCAACGAGCTACCGTCGCTGAACGTGCAAGGAACTGCCAGATCGCGCAAACCTTCCCCTCAATAAAGGGGAGTTATCGGTTTATCGATAATCGTAATTATATTAACAACTATTTTCACTTCTATAATTAATACTCTGATCAAGGAGTTGCCCGACCATGATTGATTGTGATCTACCCCGGAAAGGGGGCACATCATCACTAATTAAACTCAGTTAGAACTTTGAACAAATGCAGTATGAGCAACGCCTATGTGGGTAGGCTTCCGACAGCTAAGAGAAATGCCTACTTCTCTATCGTGTCAACCACAAAAGTTGCAAAAGGCCACCACCCAATCTCTACCTCCAAGCTAGCTCCGATGGATCATACTAGCGCTCGTTCGTGCTCATCGATACTTGAGCACCAACCACTAATCGCTGCAGATTCAATGTGATGGGGTACTCAATGTGCCTCACCTATGTTACCACCAATTCCCGAAAACTTGGTAAGAGTGTCACCTACAAATTTTATAACTTCAGCAGCAGCTGCAACAAGCTCAGTAGCCACACTAACCGCTGCACTCACAACAACAACGGCAACTGTCACTGTGTCAACAACATCAACAGTTATCCACACGTATCTCTGCTGAAGCGCAGTCTTCAAAGTCGCTTCAGAAATCAACAACAACAACTAATACTAGCACTGATAATGAACATCGCCAGGGTGTGGAAAATACAAAAGTGCGATCGCATGGTTGACTATGAGATTGTTAATATTTTACCCCAACGTTTTGAAGATTGCAAGTTATATGAAGCTCTAGATCACATTTCCAAGTGCCGGCCGCTTTTGGATATATATGAAAAGGCATCAGAAAACTGGTTAATTATGTGTAAGTTAAATAAATTTAAGCCTTCCAAACAAAAAAAAAGCTTGCATTCGCTGTTGGACATGTTTAATAAAGTTGTATTTGTTTACATATTAGCGCGGCATTATAATTTGATTTGTGGCAACACTGCTATGGAACATATGTTTTGGCAACACAACAAATTGCTAGGAAAATGCGCTGCGGAATCTGTTAAACTAACAATCCAACTTAACACAATGTTAAAATTTAACAGGATTCCAGAGAACCCCAAAATAATTCCTAGGAAAATGCACAGCGGAATCTGTTAAAGTAACAGAAAACTTCTATTCGGCTACAGCGGTAATTGAAAAAACTTGTAAGATGCCTCATCAACACTTAGATCATTTGTGTCGAATCAGTCTTTTAATCTGCGGTAATCGTGGTAGTTCTAACAAAAAGAATTAATCCGTTGCACATTAAGCAGAACTGGAGTACTAGTCAGAAATATTACCCACTAGACCAGTTTGCAGAAGTCTATATGCAAGCCACGTCAATTTGTGTGCAATCCAAATGCGGCAACCTAACCTTGTCTGCAGTTTACTGTCCCCCACGTTTTGCCATAACAGAAAACCAATCCAAAGACTTTTTCAACTCGCTGGGCGACCGTTTCTTAGCTGCAGGTGACTTCAACGCAAAACACCCCTACTGGTGGCTCTCGATTTAATAGACTTTGCGATAACACAATCTCAGTTTGCTTTGTATCTGCAGAAGTCCTCGGATCATTCTCCACTCCTTTTTCATATCTCCGAGTGCTTACATCATACAAAACAAACTGGTTGAATTTTAAAAAATATATAAGCAGACATATAGAATTGAGCCCATCCGTTAATAACGACTTTGAGATCGAGAACTCCGTCAGGGAACTGCGTACAATCATAACAGAAGCAGCTATACACTCAACACACAGACGTAAACAACACCGAAGAGGTACCATTCAATAACCAACTGCTTTATTGAACGCCTGGCAAGCGCCGCCTGAGACGTGAGTGGCAGAATTTTAGGTCCCTTGCAGCGAAAAACCTGTTAAATAAGGCAGCACATGAGATCAACTATGCGCTCACAACCGAGGAGCAACTACTTCCACAAAACCAGTACATAGAAAACCTGTCGCCAACTAGCACGAAATATCCTATGTGGAGAGGACATGCTAGTATCCAGCCACCCGCTTTAGTGGACACACCTATTAGAGACGGAAACGGAAACGGAAAGTGGGCGCGCAGTGATGAGGCGAAAGCAAATGTTTTTACACAACATCTAAAAGACGTCTTTCAGCCAAATCAGCCTACTATTGGGTATATCCCTCCTCCACTTCCCCAATGTCGTCTTACCAACACGATCAAAGTTCGCCCTGCTACCATAAGAAATATTTTAAAAGAACAACTGAATCCGAAAAAAGCACCAGGACATGATCTAATTACTCCTAAAATGATATTGGAACTCCCATGCATCGCCACTGTATTTGTTACAAGTTTATTTAATGCGATATTCCGGTGTGGTCACTTCCCAAATGAGTGAAAAAAGTCAATTATAGTAATGACCCCCAGCCAGGAGGCAAAGACAAAAGCAATGCATCATCATATAGGCCCATAAGTCTACTGCCATGCCTTTCAAAGCTCTTCGAAAAGGTGCTATTACATAAAATCAGAACGTCAACAGAGGCAATTATTCCCTCTCATCAATTTGGTTTTCGGGCTAAGCACCATCGAGCAAGTCAACCGAATAACGACAGAAATAAGAACTGCGTTACCGCTCAGCAATTTTCCTCGCATTCGACAGAGTTTGGCTGTAAGGCCTTATCTAAAAAAAAAAGATGTTGCTCCCCAGAAACACTCACAACTACTACTACTAAATTGCTATGTTAGCAACAGGGGGTGCCGTTCGGCACAACAACTATATAACTGAAGAATTTAAAATTGAAGCCCAAGTTCCACAAGGAAGCGTGCTCGGCCCGTTCTTGTACGTCTTGCATCAGCCGACATTACAACAAATGACCGTCTTGCTATCTCCACCTTTTCTGATGACACTGTAATTCTAAACAGATCCCGATGCCCAATTCCTGCAACTAGACTTTTTGCCGATCATATGTCCTACGTGGAGGAATGGCTGGCCAACTGGCGAATCAAAATAAATGATGTCGTATATCTAGGTGTACACTTAGACAGACGCCTCACATGGCGTAGGCAAATCGAAGCAAAAAAACTCCAAATGAAACTCAAGGCCAACAGCATGCACTGGCTTATCAACTTACGTTCGCCGTTAAAACTGGAGTATAAAGTTATATTTTACAACACCACAGTCAAACCAATTTAGACATATGGAGCGCAGTTATGGGGTAACGCATGTGCCAGCACAGTGGACATTATCCAACGAGCTCAATCCAAGATCCTTGGAACTCTCACTGGAGCGTCATGGTGCATTCGTAATGAATGCATACTTAACGAACTTAAAGCCACAATGGTTAAAACAGAAAAGACAACATTAAAGAACCCGTTCCATCAGAAAAAACAATATAACTTTGGTTGGCTGACTTCAAACATGGTCGTAGACACCGATGATGCAGAACGCAGTGGACCTCCACATGAGATGGTAACACCAGAAAGCTGTGAGCAAGATCGATGCCGAGTTGGCTCACTGTTGACGTGTCACAAGTCAATCAAAGCAATGGTAAAACAACATGAATTGAACTTCTAATTGCTCCCACATCCACCGTATTCGCCAGATTTAGCTTCCAGCGACTATTGGCTGTTTACAGACCTCAAAAAAATGCTCACCAGTAAGAAATTTCGTTCAAGTGAAGTGGTTATCGTTGAAACTGAGGCCTATTTTGGAGCAAAAAGTAAATCGTTCTACAAAATTGGTATTGAAAAATTGAAAAATCGCTATATTCGTTGTATCGCCCTCGAAGGCAACTATGTTGAATAATAAAATCGAATTTTGTCAAAATGTTGTTATTTTCTTACTTATCATACGGACGCATTGAATAACCGGTAAGATACAGCCAAATTACCCAAATTCAACATTTTTCACTAAATATATCAACAATTTCAACAACTTTTTTTCAAAAAAATACTAAGATGTGCAAATATTTGTTTTTACACCCTGTACCAAAAAATTTTAAAGGATTGCATTCTAGTTGTGCATATACCAGGTAGAAAGAGGCATAGCAGACCCCATAAAGTACATATATTCTTGATCAGCATCGTAAGACGAATCGATTTTGATCATCTGTTGTTTGCCTGTGTGTGGGCATAAGTTGAACATCGACATAGCATAATACTGGCCCTTCATATTTTGTAATTTTATTTGTGCGCACATGAAGGTCAAGTGATTGGTTGATTGTGCTGTACACAGACAGACACTTTTGGTTTTTTTAATTACACACAGAATCAATGCATTTATTGCTAATTATGGTATTTTTGTTTGCTTTCTATGGTTGTAGTCGCGTACGCATATTGCGCAACGATCGCACAGTACAGCACTTGAGCCACGAAATTCTTCAAGTATATTGTTTCAAACTACGTCTTGTTGAGACAAGTATTGCAAAATATGACGATGATGCTTAAAAATTTTTATCGAATATTACTCCATATATACCAAAGTTGGCAGAGAAGGCTTATTTTGAGACAACATGCAATTCTAAGCAATCGAAGTTCCCACGTAAGGCAAAACAAATATGTACAGTCAACCAAACATTATTCGTACACCCTTGATGACAAACAAAAACCCTTGTGTTTTTTGTTTTTGAAAATTTTTTTGTAGGGACTGTAAGATAAGAAGTATATTCTCTATGTAATGAGTAAAGGAAATAAACCGTTATTCTACTCTGATTGGAAATATTCCAGACAAAACGGCAGAACAGACAAATTCACGCCAAATATTTATTCGTACACACGTCGGTTATAATATTTTGACTGCAAAAATCACTGTAATCGACG
The DNA here is from genome assembly GCA_037044495.1 of Stegana nigrithorax. Classification (NCBI taxonomy): domain Eukaryota; kingdom Metazoa; phylum Arthropoda; class Insecta; order Diptera; family Drosophilidae; genus Stegana; species Stegana nigrithorax. The sequence goes on from JBAMBQ010002744.1 coordinate 13,198, forward strand.
TGTCTGTTTTAGCCCATTTCGTTGAATATGCAATGGCATTAGTTATTCTTAGCATTTGGCGTCGTTTTCATATCATCAAACAATTTGAATTTGGTTAGAGTTGGACAAAATGGATCGAAGTGATGATTTATCACTAGATATGGGAAAATTTACAGTAAAAATGTACTTGGAAAACAAATCTCTTCGAGAAATTGCAAAAGTAATTTGTGGAACGCACTCGACTGTTCAGAGCATTATCAACAATTATGTTAATAGTGGTGAATTGATACCAAAACATACAAATGCTGGCAGGCCTAAAATACTGACATCACGAGATGAGCGCCAAATAGTAACTTCTGTGGTAAAAATCCGAAAATTTCAATCAGTGTGATACACCGTGAACAAATTTCTACCCAGAATATACGCAACTGCTTGCAATCAGCTGGTTATCATGACGCGGCGCAAACTATTCATATCGAAGACCAACAAAAAGAAGAGGTTGGAGTTTGCTAAAGAATACATTAAGAAACCAAATTCTTTTTGGAATAATGTGTTGTTTAAAGATGGATCGAAATTTAATGATTTTAAACCGGATTGCCCTCCAAAGATTTCGCGAAATGTAAACGAAATGTATCAGAAAAATGTTATACCGACAGTAACACATGGAGGTGGTAACGTGATGATTTGGAGATGTATGAGTGCATCATGGAGTCGGCCAACTGCAGTTCATCACTGATAGGATGGGAAAGTATAAGTATCTGGACATCATAAAAAATAAAGTTCATGCAAGTGCCACGAAACTTAGGTTTGCAAGAGGAAAGTTATTTTTTAAACAAAATAACGACCGAAAGTATTAATTATACATCGTACGCGAATGGCTTCTTTACCACTGCAAGCAAATAAAAACACCCCCACAGACACCGGACTTAAACCCCATAGAGCATATATGGGATTTATTGAAAAAAAGAATAAGAAAAACTAGGATAACATCGAAAGACTCATTGAGGGCAGCCATAAGTCACGAATGGGAGAAAATCTCCGCTAATGACACAGGTGTCCCGGTAAGAAGTATGCGCCGTCGCTCGAAAGCTGTCATTAGAGCGAAAGGACGTCCGATAAAATACTGATTGGTTTTTTTTAACTATTTGATACAATATATGATATCAATTTCATTACTGTACGAATAATTTTTTGGCGTGAAATTGTGCCTTTTCTTAGTTTTTTTTTTGAGTTTTTCTAATAACAAAGATGAATATGAGGTATTTTATCTGAAAAAACATTAATATATAAGTCGATTCCACTAATGATTAGCACTTATAAAAAATAAAATAAGTTCTCCAGGGATAATAAAATGTTCATTCAGAAAACAGAAATGGTGTGCAATTTACGGTTGAAGTGAAACTAGCATGATCGTCGCTGCTCGAAATCTCAATAGTCATACGCACATAAGCAAACGGCCTTACGCTCAGCGAGGGCTGCCGCAGCAGTGCTAAACGACCATCAGGCTCATATTCTCATACATACATATTCTCTACCTCTGGCTTGTTAGCGCACAGTGACACGCACAGGGACCGGTTTTATGTATGTCAACTCTGCTTCACATATGTTTGCAGCACGGTTAGTTAGACAGATTCCGCAGTGTATTTTTCTAGCTCGTTTTTTCATATTCTCAAGAATCAAAATCTAAGAATGTTAACATGCTGTTAAGTTTGTCTGTTTAATCACAGAGACTGTTAATCATATAGAGGCCGCATCTCATACAAGCTGAAATTTTTGTATGCGGGAGCCTTTATTATTCCCCGCCATTCTGTTAAGTGTGCCGTAGTGCTTTGCTACTCTGACTTAAAATTTTCGTTTGATTTGATTGGCCTAACTCATATAAGTTTTTTTGGTGCCAACTGCCATTTTGTTCGCATTTCAAGAATGTAGTTATTGTTGAAATGGACGAGTGTGCAAATTTCTTGCTGAAGACCATCCTTTTGCTTGCTACATTTTATGAGTGCCTGGTATGAAAAGTCGCTGTTCGACGGTCATGATTTTGAAGTTTTGACTATTTCTATGTCTACAAAATATATTTTTTGCTTTGTGTTGCTGCTGCTTCTTTATTGTGCAGTTGAATCGAAACACCAGTTCTTTTGGCTTATAGAGGAGTGCTAAAAACACTTCAATAAGGAAATTGCAGGCTGATTACACAAAGTATGAATAGTTGGTGGAAGATTAATTTTGGTCTTCTACTATTCGCTTCAAATGTCAGACACATTTAAAGATTTCAAACAAAGAAAGCCTTGCATCGCACCATCGCAGTCAGAAACGCACATCGGAGCAACAACTAAGCGCATTGCGCATGTACACACTTTGCGCAGTACACAAGTGCCTTTAGCAATTGTAATATGGATCTGTTTTCCCACATATTGTCCTTGCTAAATACAAATCTTCAAACAACAACAGTAATATACCATCCCAGCTATTAAACAAAAAAAAATTCCTACCACAACGCATCATTTGCGTGTAATATTTTCATTGAATTTTAATATCGTACCAGGCGATCATAATTGCAAAAAAGCAGAATCAGCAAGCAACGAAAATCATTAGCACAACATCGGGGTCCAATCGCATTTGGGCGAGAGGAACAAGCATAACGGAAGCAACACAACACACGAAAAGCGCACACAAAAAAATCACAGAACAAACGATTGTCTAATGTCACATTAGTGCAAGTAGCACATTGTGACGTGCGAGAGAGAGAAACAAATGAAATGCGATCGCATTTAGACAACTTATAAATAGATACTGCACCAGAGCAATGTTACGACCACTGTTAAGTTTTCAAACTAGGTGCCGCCGGGGAGGGTAAAAGACGAAGCGAAAACTTGGCGTCTTGTCTGACTTCGCTTTGCTTGTTCTCTTTTTGTCCCTTTTCCTCATTTAAATGTGTTGCATACGCTCACACTGCCTACGGTAGTCGTTTGTTTTCGGTCAGTGTCTAATTCCTTAGCAATTGACACTTCTTTCC
>JBAMBQ010002745.1:0-12192 GCA_037044495.1 Stegana nigrithorax
AGAGGAAACCAAAGAGGAAACTATAGAGGAATTAACTATAGAGAAAACAGCTATAGAGGAAATTCCCAAACAAATAACAACTTCAGAGGAAAACAAAATAATGGAAGAAATAATAGCAATAGTAATAACGTAAGACTAGTAGTTGAACAAACTGAATCGTGAAACGAATAGACCTCAAGTACCTAAACAACAAATACAACATTTTTAACATAAGCCTTAATAAAAGTAGTTTCATCCAAATTAAAACAAGTATTAATAAACAATCACTAACACTTTTAGTTGACACGGGAGCAGATATATCAATAGTTAAACAAGGAAAGATTAAGATAAGAATAAAACAATAAATAGCTATGACAAAACCAAATTAAACGGCATAGGCTCAGATACAATAACAACATTAGAACAATAGAATTCGACTTGCAATATAATAACACTCTAATAAAGCATAAATATCACGTAGTAGATAATGATTTCGCAATACCATAGGACGGAATAATAGGGTAAGACTTTATAAAAAAATATAATTGTATTATAGATTTTGGACAAGTTGAAGACTGGATAATATTAAGACCAAATGATTTTCTAGAAGACATTGCAATACTACTTAGCAATGCACCTATCAATTGTTTCACATTGCCTGCTAGGTCAGAAGTCATTAGAAAAATTGAACTGAACAATACAACCAAAGATATATCAGTACCAAACCAGCAGATAAAAAACGGAATATTTATAGGTAATACTATAATTAACAAAGTAAACCTTTACGTCAGAATTATAAATACAACAAATAGTGATACAATTGTAAATAAACACACAAAGCTTAGATAATTTCAATATAATAAAACCAAGTAAAAATATTCAGAATTAAAACTAGAAAAATTAGAAAAGAATTTCCCGCCGTTTGTACATAAAAAATGAAAAAAGTTATGCAGTCAATACATAGAAATATTTGCCTTAGAAACAGAAAAAATCACAACCAACAACTTTTACAAACAAAAACTGAAATTAATAACAGATGAACCTACATACATTAAAAATTATAGATTACCTCACAGTCAAAAGGATGAAATCAATAAACAAGTTGATAAATTAATAAATTACGACATTGTAGAACCATCAACATCACCTTATCATAGCCCTATATTACTAGTACCCAAAAAGCAGTACCAGGGACAGAAAATAAGCGATGGAGATTAGTAGTTGATTACAGGCAAATAAACAAAAAACTTATAGCTGACAAATTCCCATTGCCACGCATAGACGATATACTAAACCATTGAGGTCGGGCGAGATTTTTCTCGTGCCTAGACCTAACATCTGGATTGCACCAAATAGAGTTACGCCCAGAGTCAAGGGATGTAACATCATTTTCAACCGACAGAGGGTCGTATCGCTTTAAAAGATTGCCCTATGGTATCAAAATAGCACCTAACTCATTCCAAAGAATGATGTCCTTAGCATGTTCAGGACTATCTCCTGAAAAAGCATTCCTTTATATGGATAATCTTGTAGTTATAGGATGCTCAGAGAATCACATGCTAACCAATCTAGAAACTATTTTTAAAACATGTCGAAAATTCAATTTAAAGTTCACCCCGAAAAATGTACATTCCTGGGCCATAAATGTACAGACAAAGGGATACTCCCAGATGACAACAAATTAAATATAATTAAAAAGTATCAGACACCACAAAACGGGGGCGAAGCAAAACGCTTCGTAGCATTCTGTAATTATTACAGACGCTTTATACCTAACTTCGCGGAGTCATCCCGCCACATAACAAGGTTAAGAAAAAAGATACTCCATTTGAATGGACTAAAGATTGTGAAAATGCATTTAAATACTTGAAAAGGCAACTAATGAGTCCTAAAACTCTTAAATATCCTGATTTTAATAAAAAATTCTGTATAACAACTGATGCAAGCAAATATGCATGCGGTGCGGCACTAAGTCAAGAACATAATCTAATAATTCAACTATTGAACAGAAATTAACAGCAATTCACTAGCCATAAAGCATTTTAGGCCAAATATATTTGGGAAAAATTTTTTGTCAGAAGCGACCATAGGCCATTAACATACCTATTTGCACTTAAAAATCCATCATCAAAACTTACACGTATTTGACTAGACTTAGAGGAATATGATTATGAAATAGAGTACTTGAGGAGAAAAAATAACCAATCAGCAGATGCACTATCAAGGATAGACTTCGAACATATTAAAAACATAGAAAAACAAAATAAAATACAAATAGTAACAAGACAACAATCGAGACAAAATAAAAAGCAAGATAAATCAAAAGTAGAAAAAAACCAGGTCACCACACCAAGTATATACGAATCGCAAAATAAAAGTGAACACAAACAATTACCAGAATTATTATATAACGGAAAAAAAGTTCAAATAAGAAAAGGCCGAAATATTTTACACGAATTTTAAGATAAAAAATTGATTGCTCAAGAGAAAATAGACTTAGGTAAATTCTTCTCTAGGCTTTAAGGAAGGCAAAAAATCAAAAAATTAAAATTATCATTAAATGATGAAATATTTAGAAACACATGCGTAAAGGAATTCAAAGAAAAAGGAAACAAAAACGCCCAAATTAACGAAAATAAAGGATAAAGAAAAAATTCTGGAAATATTAAGAAAATACCCCGATAACCCAATAACGGGAGGACATCAAGAAATAAGGAGAACTCTTAATAAAATAACTGCAAAATTTGTATGGAATAATATGACCCAAAACGTAAGAAACTATATAAAGCAATGCGAAGCATGCAAAAAGAATAAAACTCTACGAAATCCCAAACATCCAATGGTATTAACACCAACATCACAAGCAGCATTTGACATGGTACTAATTGATACAGTAGGCCCATTACCAAAATCCGGAACTGGTAACGATATATTGTAACAAGAGTCTGTGATCTATCTAAATACCTGATAACAATACCAGAAACTAATAAATCAGCGAAGACAATTGCTAAAGCACTAGTTGATAATTTTATATTAATCTACGGTCCACAAAAAAAAATAATAACAGATATGGGACTTGAATATAAAAATCAACTATTACAGGAACTATGTGAACAACTAAAAGTATTAAACATTACATCAACTGCCTACCACCATCAAACGGTAGAACGTGTACACAGAACCTTCAACGAATATATCAGATCGTATATAGGCATCAACAGGGACGACTGGGACGAATGGACAGTATACTTCACTTATTGTTACAACACAACACCGTCAACAACACATAATTACTGCCCTTTCGAACTAATCTTTGGGAAACCCCCTGCAGACTTGGACTTCTTAAAAAATAATGCCATCAACCCAATTTACAACATAGAAGCATATGATAAAGAACTAAAATTTAAATCGCAAACAGCACACCAGCGTGCAAAGGAAATACTCATACAAACTAAAGAACGTCAAAAACTTATATTCGATAGAAATGTGAATTGTTTAAGGAGCTATAGGAGATTTTTTTTTTTACAAAACAATTCAGGTCATAAGCTAGCAAGTAAATAAATGATATAGACAATAGAAATAATGTAACTATAGAAGATAGAAAAAATAGACAACAAGTAGTGCAAAGGATAGATTAAAATAAATAAACATAAATCACTAAAAACAAAAAAAATATTTTTACAACTTCAAGAAAGAATCACAAATAGATTTTCTACTTATACTCAAAAGAATAAATAAGAATAAATTTATTCTCAAAAAAAGGAGTTTAAATGTAAATATAAAAAGGGCGCCGTCCTGCCTAAACATAACAATAGTCATCTGCGCTTAACCACCAGCACACATCATCGCTTTGACCACTTGCGAACTACTATTAACGCTTGAAAACAGCGAATCATAAAATAACATTACGCTTATTAACTAGCGTATTAATAAGATACCTAATAATCCAAAATAAATAATATAAATTGAAATTAATAACATTGTGTTTCTAATAATAGTAGCTTCATCGTCCATACATATTACATTATTATTTTGAATGTAATTTTGTCTTTGGTTGATTATATTTGAAACCGTTTGTATTTTGTAAGTTTAGATATGCATATTGTCCTTGATGCAATATTTCCATGGCAGATTCCAGAGTTTCTGGTTTGCGGCAATTAAGAACGGTTTTCATTGGTTCTGGCATTTTTGTGGTAAAAATGTGTAATGCCGATCGAATGTTATTTCTTACACATTCTACTGTTTCTGGCCCAGCGTCAATCACTTGTTGTTTTTTTGAATTTAGGGTACTAGTTTTCTTTTTAATTCTCCATAAAAGGCTATAGGAGTTGTCTTGAATGTGGTCGACCTGAGTTCGTCGAAAAGTTCTTTTGTATTCCGTCTTTCACCAAAATTATTTATTATGATGTTTTTAATTGCTGTCCATGATATCGATTTTTTTTTTTTTTTTGCATTTATAATAATTTATTGAATCTCCATTTCTTTGTGGACTAACAATAATGAATGTCTTAATCTAGAGTGAGTATAACCTACTTTCTGCTTGAAGGCTGTTTTCCAAACTAACCCTTAAGGTAACTGCTGGGCTGGACGTTAATTTCTTTTGAGTTTGTTTTAATCGTTCGTTAATTAGTCTATTTTAGTTTTAACCATTGTGATTTTAAGGTAGTTATGTACGCATTCATGATGAATGTACATTGGCGCTCCAGTGAGAGTTCGAAGGATCTTGGATTGAGCTCGGTTGACAATGTCCACTGTGCTAGTACATGCATTACCCCATAACTAAGCTCCATATTTCCAAATTGGTTTGACTGTGGTGTTGTATAATATAGCTTTATACTCCAGTTTTAACGGCGAACGTGACTTGATAAGCCAGTGTATGCTGTAGACCTTGAGTTTAATATTGAGTTTTTTTGCTTCGATGTGCCTACGCCATGTGAGGCGTCTGTCTAGGTGCACACCTAGATATACGACATCAATGGCTTGAGGAATTATGACTCCGTTTAAACTTAACTGTGGGCAGTCACTTTTGTTTAGCGTTAAGGTTACTTGCTTGCTTTTCGTTTCATTTACTTTGATTCGCCAGTTGACCAGCCATTCCTCCACGTACGTCATCTGGATCTGCTTAAAATTGCAGTGTCATCAGTAAAGGTGGAGATAGCGAGACGATCGTTTGTTGGAATGCCGGCAAGAACGGGCTGAGCACTCTTCTTTGTGGAATTCCGGCTTCAATTTTAAATTCTGCAGTTATATAGTTGTTGTGGCTAACATAGTACTTTAGTATTTTGTGAGTATTTCGGGGAAGCAACATCTATATTTTGTAGATCAGGCCATCCAGCCAAACTCTGTCGAATGCTTGTGCTACGTCGAGGAAAATTTCTGAGCAGTATTCCCGTTTTTAAAACGCTGTTCTCATTTCTGTCGTTATTCGGTCGACTTGCTCGATGGTTCCATGCTTAGCCTAAAAACCAAATTGATGAGAGGGAATAATTGCTTCTATTGACGTTCTGATTTTATATAGGGAGATTTTTTAAGAGTTCAGTTTTTCAGGTTGGCAGCACTGGTTAGTATTGGCGTCCAAACGTCATTTGTCAAAGTGAAAAGTTTTCTGTATACTCTGCCACTTAATCATATAAAGACTTACAAACGAGCAACGATTGCAAATTATTGAAATTTATTATCAAAATTCGTGCTCTGTGAAAAATGTGCACCGTTTGCTATGAACATATTATGGTCGTCATAATCTACCTGGTGAATCAACAATTCGTGCTGTTATCAGCAAATTTCACACCAAATTTACTTTGCTGGACATTAAACCATTGACTCGCATTCGTACAGTGCGTACCGAAGAGAATATTGCAGTCGTAGTGTCGTGTTAATGAGGATCATGAAATGTCAATTCGTCGCCGTTCTCAGCAATTGGGCATGTGTTACTCAATCACATGGAAAATTTTACGTGTCGATGTAGGGCTTAAAAGCCTATAAAATTCAACTTCTGCAAGAATTAAAGCCTAATGACCTACCACAACGTCTAATTTTTGGTGAATGTGCCTTAAAACAGCTCCATGAAAATCCGCTGTTTTATCGAAAAATTGTGTTCAGTTATGAGGCTCATTTCTTGCTCAATGGATACCTAAATAAGCAAAACTGTCGCATCTGGAGAGATGAACAGCCACATGCCATACAAGAATTACCGATGCATCCCGAAAAAACGACAGTTTGATGTGGTTAATGGGCTAGCGGCATCGTCGGTTCATTGAACTCGGTTGAAATGTGGTTTCATCAAGACTGTGCCACATGCCACACAGCTCGTGAAACAATGAAAATGTTGAAGGATGAAATTGGTGAGCAGCTTATCTCTCGAAATGGCCCTGTGAGTTGGCCGCCAAGATCATGCGATTTAACGCCTCTTGATTATTTCTTGTGGGGTTATGTAAAGTCGTTAGTCTATGTGGACAAGCCGAACACGATTGAAGATAACATAACACGCGTAATTCGTGAAACACAGACCGAAATGCTCGAAAAAGTGACGCGAAATTGGACCTTCCGAATGGACCATTTGAAACGGAGCCGCGGACAACATTGACATAAAGTTGTCTTTAAAACGTAAATGGCAAAGGCATATTTATCGATACAATAATAATTTTGAACATTTTAAGCAAATTTGAGTGTTTTATGTGATTTGTAAAAAAACTACGCTTAAAAAATCACCCTTTATAATAGCACCTTTTCGAAGAGCTTTCATAGGCATGCCAGTAGACTTATAGGCCTATATGATGATACATTGCTTTTGTCTTTGCCTGGATCATTATTATAATTGACTTTTTCCACTCAGTTGGGAAGTGACCACATCGGATAATCGCATTAAATAAACTTGTAACAAATACAGTGGCGATGCTTTGGAGTTCCAAGTTGTTAGTTGTTCTTATATAATATTTCTTTTGGTAGCAGGGTGCACTTTGATCGAGTTGGTATGACAACATGGGGAAGTGGAGGAGGGATATACCCATTAGTAGGCTGATTTGGCTGGAAGACGTCTTTAAAAGGGTATGCAAAAACATTTGCTTTCGCCTCATCACTGCGCGCCCTTACGCGTCTCTAATAGGTGTGTCCACTAAAGCGGGTGGCTGATGGGGTGCTAGTTGGCGACAGGTGTTCAATGTACTGGTTTTGTGTAAGTTGCTTCTCGGTTGTGAGTGCATTGATGAGCTCATGTGCTACCTTTTTAAACCGAAGTTTTGCTACAGGGGATTTACAATTCTGCCACTCACGTCTTAGGCTTTTTAGTATCCAGGCGTTCAATAAGGCAGTTGGTTATTGAATGGTACCTCTTGGGTGTTATCTTTTTCTGTGGTATTGAATGTATAGCTACTTCAATTATGATTTTATGCAGTTCCCTGATGAAGTTCTCGATCTCAACGTCGTTAATAATGGATGGGCTCAATTCGATATGACTGCTTATGAATTTTTTAAAATTCAACTAGTTTGTTTTGTACGATGTAAGCTTGCTGGAGCACTCTTTGACGAGAGGACACTCGTAGAGATGAAATAGAATTGGGGAGTGATCCGAGGACAGGTCAGTAAGGGCTTCTGCAGATACCAAGCAACTAGAAATTTTCCGTGTTATCGCGAAGTCTATTAGATCGGGAATTTTTTTTGTGAATCAGCTTGCCGGTATGTAGGTCTACCCGGCGAGACATAATAACCCTTGGGGTTAGACAAGCAGGAGCCCCACTGGGGGTGTTTTGCGTTGTATGTAGTCACCTGCAGCTAAGAAACGGTCGCCCAGCGAATTGAAGAACTCTTTAAATTGGTTTTCTGTTATGGCAAAACTTGGCGGCAGTAAACTGCAGACAAGGTTAGGTTGCCTCATTTGGGTTGCACACAAATTGACGTAGCTTGCATATAGTTTTCTGAAAACTGGGCTAGTGGGTAATGATTTCGCATTAAAATTTTTTTCTAAAAATTCCCTAGCTTTGCCTTTAATACGGCTTTTAATTCTGTCTGAAAATAATGATTTTGCAAGGGCATCGTATGATTTGTGAATTGGATGGATTTTGTCTATTAAACTTAAGAAAATCCGTAAGTCATTTTGATTGCCGTAAAATTCGGGCAATTTTTCTAAGAGAGTTGTGCCATTTTCGTTTTGAAGTGAAACTTTTTTAGCGAGGTGGAAGTCCGAAAAAAAGGTAACAGATATCAAAGGCATGATGCTTGCGAGGCGAAGTGGGGAGACGCACAAAACAATGCGTATTGTATTGTGCGTGGTCGTCTGCATCGTAGAGAATTATTGGTACTCACGAGAGAGATAAAAAATGCTTTACCGATTGTACTGATTCGTGAGTGAATATAAAATTTACTCATCTATGAAATAAGAAACAAACTAACGAGAGAGTAGATTCCGCTCAGACAACATTTAATGTGGCTCACGTATACACACATATTGCTTTGTAATACTCAAAGATCGTTTGCCTTGCTTAGCTGCTGCTAATAGGGGCGGAAACATTAAAATATTCCGCGACAGATTTTAAATGAATGTTGTTGTTGTTGTGCACATTGTGGCAATACGCCAGTAATATGAGTGACCACTTGTATGTTTACTAGTAATGATTTCTATAATTTTTATTGCCGATATTGTAATATTGTGCACTGGTGTCAATAGAGTGCAATAGTGAATTGCTTTGTTTCTTTCTTACTTCATATAAATTATACAATGTAACTATGTATGGGTGATATGAGTCTTCGTCATTTACCACAGATTTGAATTTTAGCGAAATGAACAGTATAGCCTGTAACATATTTACCTCACATATAAGTAAAAATGGTATTAGTGTAAGGTACTCTACTATCGAGTCTGTCCTGTACACCATATTATTTGTTGCACAGAACACATTGCATCGCGTCGGCGTTGCAAAATCACTTTTATATTTTTAATTATATAAAATTATATATATATCATTAAAAAAAAAAATATTCATGCCAGAATATTAAAGTTGTAGTTAAAGTTATTATTATATTAGGTAAAATTACAAGGGTGTCTTTAGGATTTGCCTTCGCAACGTCTGGTATAGGGCTAAGAGGTCCTCGTAGAATTACGGGCTATGATATTCTTCTTCGTCTGCGCCTAAAGTGGAGTCGTCGCTGAACTCGCTTGGTAATGGGTAGAAGGAATAGTCGAATTTCTTTTCTAAGTCACTCAAAAGCTTGTCCAAAGTATTTTATTGGCACCGAAAGATATTCAACTCAATTTCGTCAATTGAGATGGACATTAACATCATCAGTAGAAGCGCTATCCCCAACCGATAACCTACCATTGATGAATTTGGCACTGGCTATCATAACGAACGAGAGAATTTTTGGCGAAGCTGGAAATCGTGTCCGAGGGACCAAGTGAAGCCGAAACTAAATGCCGAGACTAACTAACATTCGGAGACATATACAACAGGTGTAGGAATATAAAAGTGTGCAACCTAAAAGAATACATATTTTAAGAAAACTAGGTCAAAACTTAATAAAATATATATATGTGGAAAAGTGCCAGGTATCTCTGTAATGACACCAGACGAATCATCAAGAAGACGTCAACAGCGGTTACAGTATGAACACGACAACAGCGATAACGTATAAGCGCAAGACGAACAAGACGAGCTAAGGAAGAGGTGCACATTCACAAAAAGACGAATGTGCAGATCACTTTAAGACGAGATCGAGAAAGAGTACGACGTGCGAGAATATAAAAGACGTGAAGACGTGTGTTGAGATATTTAACCTCTAATTTAATGAATAACTTCTGTTCTTACACTCTGGTGATAGTCTGCATAATATCCGATTTTTATTCATTATATTCACTCATTTAATAATTCAGTCAATTCATTAATTAAAATAACTTTGAATTAAGCATTTAAACTGTGAGTTTTACTAACTTATACTTAAAACCCACATATATATGATGAACCAAAACTAGTTATTTATGAGCCAAGTAGAGTAGAGCGATCTAGTAAATATACTAATAGAGAAAACCGATGTCCCACTAAGATCCTAAATCATCTAAACTAACACACTAAATGAAGTTATCACTAAATACACACAAATTAAAGCTTAAGACGACAACAATTCACAAAACCAAAATAATAATTTCACTTCATTTTTTAATGTGGCCTCAAGATCGAAACTACCGATAATAAATATTACAATAGGCAAACAACAAATCCGATTCCTAATAGATACAGGCTCAACAACTAGCAATCTTAAGAATAACGTTCGAACAGAGAAATTCCCAAAAGTAATACTAGAAAAACACATCTATACAAAACACTAAACAGATTAAAAGAAATAAAAAATACTGTAACAACCCCTTTTCCTATAGAATTTAAGTGCTTAGGAACACTACAATGGAAGCTTGTCGACTTTACAAACGATAACTTCTCAGCCATATTAGGCCAAAATTTCTTTGAAGCACTAAGTGCAAATATAAACAGCGAAAGACAATACATAGACATTACAGAAAAAAAACTAGATAATTCTAGATAATTAGACAAACTAGGTCGATCCCAATACTTTACCACCCTCGACCTGGCCAAAGGTTTCCACCAAAAACTGGTCAAAGATGAAGATAGGAAAAAAAACAGCATTTTCTACGTAATCAGGACATTACGAGTTCATACGTATGCAATCCGGATTGAAGAACGCCCTGTCAACATTCCAAAAAATAATAAACAAAGTCCTTAGCAGACACCTTAACAAAACATGCGACTACATGGACGACATACTTATTTTCAACACATCCCTTTATGAACATATTTCTACTCAAAACAGTATATTTAAACACCTAAAGGAAGCTAAACTTAAGGTCCAAATCGACAAATGTGACTTTCTTAAGAAAGATACCGATGAAGTCTCCGTTATCCGAAATATTAAAATCCCAACCAGCAATAAACAAATTAAATCTTTCCTGGGTACGACGGGATTTTACAGGAAATTCATAAAGGACTATGGTAAAATCGCATTCCCTATGACAAAATGTCTAAAAAAGGACCAAACAGTAAATATCAATGACTAACTAACTAACCTAACTATGTGGTCGCATTTCAAAAACTCAAAGACTCAAAGGGACAAATAACCCGATATTAATATATCCAAATTTTCAAAAGAAATTCAAAATAACAACTGATGCGTGTAATTTTGTGATAGGGGCAGTACTTTCCCAAGAAGGATACCCATTTATACAGGATATTAGTTTAAACATTTGAAATAGACTGATAAATTCCTTCACCATTTAACGCATATTTACATTACATATTGCACAAATTTGCTAACACATGTACGTTAAAAGCAAAAGCAAACGAAATAATACAAGACCAACAAAAACAAAAACAACAACAGAGCGAGCAGACCAAAAAACAATGCAACGAAGTTAGAGAAATAGCAATAACATAAGTGCGAGCAGAAAAGAATATTATTCGGCTTTTTCTTCAGCAAACAGCGAAACGTATTGCGCTCAACGAAAATAATATTGAATGGCGAATAACATTTGTAATTTTTCATCAGTATATAGACAAAAACTATTGTGCTGCTGTTAAGTCTTGCTTTTGCGAACAACAACCACAGAGCGAGTTGTTATGTAGCGGTTGTACCGCTGTTGATTGCCGCGAGAGTCGCTGATAAACTGTAGTTTAGAAGATATTCGTTATCGACAGCATCGACATTAAACTATGTCAAAAAAAAAACATTTTTTTATGACGTCATACATACAATATGTATACGTATTCATTCTCATTTGAATATTCGCTGCGAACGGACGCGTTTAATTAAATCGAGTGCTCACTATTAATCAAAAACCAAACAACCAAAAATGTCTAACACTCAACCGAACGAGCGTAGACTATCGAATGTGGGCTACTTTACCATAAATTCGCCTACAGTCACCACAACCAAAGGTCAGTCGCCCGCATTGACGAACATAGACCGAGCAAAATCTTGCTCCGCTCCTATACCATCTTGGAGCGCACAATGCACAACTCCAACATCACCACTACCACCAACAACAACAACGATAACGACATCAACATCATCAACAACACTAACACCAACAATGGCAACAATAACGACAACAACATCATCAGCAACACTAACTATACAAAGCGCAGCAACAACTACGGTAGCTGCAAACACAACTCCTACAACTTCAACATATACAACAACTAAACCGATCACTTC
>JBAMBQ010002755.1:0-20750 GCA_037044495.1 Stegana nigrithorax
GGTAATGCCCAATCATACACCTGAATACGATAAATATTCAATAAAATTAATTTTACTAAGAAGAACTTTTATGTTTATTGTGATATCGTCACCAAATTTTGAAATTAATATTTTTAGGTAATATCTAATCAAATACCTGAATTTGGTAAATATCAGTTAACTATAAAGTACAAGTATAAAGAAACGATCGGCCGAAAAATGGCTTTCACTAAGAAAAAATTTGTTGTTTCTTGAGATATCGTTACATAATTAATACAAAATATTAAAGCACAAAAAAAAACTTATTGAATTGTGGATTGGGTACAGAGTAGTCTTTAGTCGGGTGCAAATATTTCGCTGCGTTCTTTTCGCTTTTACTGACTTTTTTGTTTTGTTTTCATTTATTTTTGTTGGTTTTTTTTTTTGCAATTCAACTAAAATAAATATTATTTACAGCCAAAATAAAGGTTCATACTTGTTGTGCTTTTGTTGTTGTCGTCATCAACATTTTATGCTTGACATAGCTTTCAAGCGATTTGCTCACTGATTGCACTTTCAAGGCTAATTTGCCAAAATGAAAAATTGCTAAAAAGCAAAAGGTGAAACAGAAAAGAAAAGTTTTGCATAACACACAAAAACGCCTGAGAGAGTCAACGTATGGTGTTGCCTACCACATGTGCGCGCTAAACGATTTTTTTTAAGCGCTACTCAACTTTCCTTAAAGCCAAATATTCCCCCAGTCGTTGACGCTAGTATGCACACACACTCAAATGATTATCGGCATTGAGTAAGACTTTCCTTTCATATTCTGCAATGGGTACATACAAAATCCAAAATGCATTATATATATAATATAATTAAGGCAATTGAGATTCATGACTGGTCAGCGAGGGGCTCTTGAGAAGAGCATAAGTTTGGACTTAAGGGGGATTTCGTGCTATACTATTATAAATATATTGTATTATGGGTTCAACCTCTGTGCTACATTTTAATTTGGCAATATTTACTATGTAATTTTAAATATTTTGAACAATCTCGATTTAAACCAATATCATGCGGGACAAATTTCTTTGAGAGAAAAATTCAATTCGCTTATTTTTTTTTTTCATTTCTGAACCCTTGCTAAATTAGAGTAAAAGTTCGTACAGCGTGCGTTTGTATACTATCTCAGGATGTAGGCTATAAAGTAGTCCACCAAAAGACGCCTGTGCAGAAAGTTAAAAAATTTACAACCAAAAAAAATTAAACTACAAATGCAGTGGCTATAATCGAGCGCATCCGACTATAGAATACCCTGTACCCAATCCACAGTTCAATATATATATTTATTTTCTTCTTTAATATTTTGTAATAATTATGTAACGGTATCGATAAGAAAAAAAATTTTTTTCTTAGTAAAAGTTATCTTTTGGCCGATCGTTCCTATGGCAGCTATATGTTATAGGTTAAATATCGAAAAAACAATCTAAACTCGTTATTCCTACGGATTAGGAGAATATTCGTGCAAAATTTTGTGGTTGTAGGTCTAATCGTTTCCGAGATCCATTTTTTCATACGGGCGAACAAACAGACAGACGGATGAACAGACAGACAGACAGACATGGCTAGATCTACTTGTCTTTCGATGCTAATTAAGAATATATCTACTTTGTGGGGTCTGTCACGCCTGTTTCTGCCTGTGACGTACATTTGTACAACTTTAATATATATTTAACAATTTCTTGTACAGGGTATAATAAACTAGAAAGGCAGGGCTATAGTCGGGCGTAACCTGAAAAACTGAATATATTTTTTTGTTGCTTCAATATTTTGTATTCATTATGTAAGGATATCTCAAGAAAAAAAAAACTTTTTTTTTTAGTAAAAGGCAGTTTTCGGCCGATTGTTCCTATAACAGCTATATGTTATAGTAAACCGATATTTATAATATTCGGGAATATGATTTGATATTATTTAAAATCATCAAATCTAAAATTTGGTATCGATATCTTAATAAACAAAAAAATTTTTTTGAGTAAATGTTGTTTTTCGGCCGGTCGTTCCTATGGCAGCTATATGTTATAGTAAACTGTTATCTATCGTATACAGGAATATGATTTCATATTATTTAAAATCATTAAATCCAAAATTTGGTAACGATATCATAATAAGCAAAAATGTTTTTTTTTAGTAAATTTTGTTTTTCGGCCGATCGTTCCTATGACAGCTATATGATATAGTAAACCGATTTATAAATTATTAAGATATGTAATTTGACATTAGCTAAAACTAATAAATCCAAAATTTTGTGAGGATATCTTGAAAAACAAAAGGGTTTTCGTTATTAAATGTGAGTTTTCACCCGATCGTTCCTATGGCAGCTATATGTTGTAGGTCGAATGTCGAAAAAAATAAAATAAACTTATGCCTATGGATTGGGAGAGTCTTCGTACAAAATTTGCTGGTTGTAGGTCTTACCGTTTCCGAGATCCGTTTATTCATACAAACGGACGGACAGACGGACATGGCTAGACTCGCCTTTCGATGCTGATCAAGAATATATATACTTTATGGGGTCTGCCACGCCTCCTTCTGACCGTTACACACATTTGCACAGCTTCAATATACCCTTTACCATTTTTTGGTACAGGGTATAAAAACCGGAAAGAAAACCAAAAACGTAAAAATGATAACGAAGTGTTGCCAATTGCATTCATGCCATATCGTAAACATGTCAATAGCGCCAAAAGTTTTGAGAGTCAAAGTGCTTCTTCTTGTTATTGTTGTTATTCCATCACTGCATTATTGTAAATGTGAAACCCACTGCCAAAATTTGTTGCCAAATGGCGAACTGAGCAACAAACAACAAAAATAACCAATCCAAAAACAAAAATGTAAAAAAAAAATCCAAACAAAAGAGAAATAAAATGCAGCCACCTGCCATCTGCAGGTACTGCACTCTCAGCCGCCATCAAATAAGTGATATACATATGACTTTGCGAGCACGCGCATGTGAGTATGTGTGTGAGCGCATACACATACCTATGGTAAACTAACTTGCAAAGAAGCGTTGCTGATGTGGGAGCGTGCCGGTATGCGGCTCATATGAATATGAAGTTATCGCTTTTGAAAAGCCTGTCAATTTTTCCAATCATCACGCTTAATGAAATATCTGGCATGACTGCCTACTCAGCCCCAAAGCGCAACGAGCCGTAACTGAACAGCATTGAAAGAGCGAGCGAACGAAATGCCAATTTCTGACAGCAAACATGCCAACACACATATACACACGAACAGACACATGCAGCCAAACAGAGCGGAGTTACAGCACAAATCTGGCATTGATAACCCGAAAAATATCGCAACGTAGCAGCAGTAGTATCCGCATTTGAACGTGTTAACTAGAAAGGCAGGGCTTTAGTCGGGCGTAACCAACTATAAAATATATAAAATCTGTACCCCATACAAAACAGAATATACTTTTTTGTTGCTTTAATATTTTGTATTCTTTATGTCAGCATATCCCAAGAAAAAAAAATTGTTTTTTAATAAAAGCCATTTTTCGGTTGATCGTTCCTATGACAGCTACATGTTATAGTAAACCGATATTTACCATATTTGGAAATATAATTGCATATTATTTAAAATCATTAAATCCAAATTTGGTAACGATATCCTGAAAAACAAAGCGGTTTTTGTACCCTGTACCAAAAAATGGTAAAGGGTATATTAAAGTTGTGCACTCGTTATGCCTATGGATTGGCAGAGTCTTCGTGCCAAATTTGGTGAGATCCGTGCGTTCATATGGACAGACGGACACGGTTATATCGACTCGCCTTTCGATGCTGATCAAGAAGATATATACTTTATGGGGTCTGCCACGCCTCCTTCTGCCCACGACATACATGTGCAAAACTTTAATATACCCTATAGCATTTTTTGGTACAGGGTATAAAAAGCAAACGCTGGCAAATGCAAGGGAACATACACTTACCACACACACACATATTTATATGCAGGAGCATATGCTTTTCACATTTTCGTTGTGTTGCTCATGACTTTTAGGTTTTTGGTTTTTCTTTTTTTTATTTCGGTGGCAATTCGTGCTAAAGTTTCAAGGATATTATTTGAGTATTTTAGGAGCGGATAAATGAAATTAAAATTATTCGAATGGCGCTGCTTAAATGTATTACGTAAGCGCCAAAAACTCGAGAAAAACGGACAGCAGACATCTGCTTCATATTACACTATCAAAGGACACAGCATGACATGGCATGGCATGGCACATGGCTTGGTATGGCATGGCAGTACACGGCACGGCACACACACACAGTACTCACACATGAAGCAGACGCGCAGAGTTAGGCCACTTGACGCTACATTACGGTTATCAAAATCAGCAGTAGAACGTATCTTGATGTCGTCAGTAAAGTCCTGCAGGCGCCAAAACAGTTCGTTGGGTCATTCCGTTGTGTGATTTATTTTTTGCTATGTCGGGTCTATTGTTTTTTTTTGTTTTTGTTCGTTTTTGGCATTTAATCTTTTGCTGTTGTTGTAGTTGTTGTTGTCGTTTGTTTTCGCGTGGTCGACGCTTTCACAAAAGCCATGCGCTTTCAGCTTGTAGAGTTTTGCTGTAACATGATTTGCTGCAGCTCATGCCGCAGCATCTTTGTAACCCTTCCGTTTGTTACCCTTGCCGTTGTTGTTTACTCTAACGCACAATCTCACATGCTCACGGTTGCCAGGTGACGTGGCGTCTTGTCGTCTTTCACCTGGAATCTGTGTACCTTTTTTCGTGTCCTTTGCCGTGTCCTGTTTGCTGCTGGCCAGTTGCGCTGACACGCCTTGCCCTGTGTCCGTTTTGAAGTGTTTGTAAGCAAATTGTATTAAAATAAATTCATATTAAATTACTTAAAGGATATTAATAAAAAACACTCATGGACACGCATGCAGACAAAAGTGGCTTTATGTAACTTGATGTTGCTTCCGTAAGTGTGTGTGCTTTAAGGTAGCAACCCCTTCCATCCTTAACGCTGTTGCTAGCAATAGTTTCTGCATAGTGGTCACATGTGCCTGGCTCGCCAAGTGCGTCACTGCCCGGCCAAAGGTTTAGCTCAAGTGCTCATCGAGTAGCTACGCTCGCATAAGCGTAAATGAGTGTCCAAGTGCCGAGCAGGTGCTCTTTGAAGTTTTGTCTTCCTGAATGCCAGTTTATTGTTTTGTTTTCTTTTTCGTTTTTGATTAATCTCATAAAAATATCCTTACACGCCAGCGTGCAGACAATAAAATTCAATCCGAGGCAATTGCACAACACTCACAGGCGCAGGTATCTAACGTTGAATGCACTTAGCCTGCATTTAACGCTTATAATTCCACAGCAAATGTTCTAGTTACAAATGTATCCTGATACCACACACACATAGACAAACACATGCATGCATGCATATATGCGAAGGCAACAAAAAATAGCCAAGGGCAACGCACCCTGTTGGGCTGGCTTGGGTTTCGCATGCGGGCGATTGGATGCTTGGAAAAGGTATTACCAAAGCCGATCGACCGAATTAGCCGAATCAGTTGCGGCCGCCGGCAATTTTTTCATGTCTCTTTTATGCATGATGCACAGTTTCCTATTGTAGCAGCTTTTCTACTTTTTCATTTCATTTCTCTTTTTTTGTTGCTTATTTTTTGTTTTTTGCTTGTTTTAAATTTTATTGTTGTTGTCCGCATGCGTTTAAAAGCAGCTTCGAGCTTCATTAATGGCCACAGCAACATCCCCAAAGCAAAATACGCGTGTTAAGCAAAGTTCTGCAAGTAGCAGCGCAGCATAACATACAATAAAGCACAACAATATGACATCACAACAGCAACAACAACAGCAGAAACAGTAAGCACAAAAATTAATGATGACGATTTGCGATTTACCAAATCAACACAAGAAAACAAAAAAAAAAAAAAAAATCAATGCAGAGCGCAAAAGGGAGCACCCACACGCCGCATTTTTTATGCCACTGTCCGCCATTTGTAGCCCTGGTGGCCCCTGCCACTGCCACTGCCTCTGTCTGTGACCATGCGCTTGCATTGTAGCATTGCGCTACTGCGCTGCTGCCTTCCGATATGGATACAGTGTTTAATGGCAGTCGGCCATTGAATCAACCGTGCGCATCTTCAGCTGCCCTCAGGGGGTCCAGGCGCAATATTTGTAACTAATGTTACTACAACTACGACTATGCGTGCGTATGTGTGTGAGCGTGAGCGTGTGTGTGTTTGTGTAAGCATTATTTGACTTTCCTCCCCGTTTCCTCTTTGCTTTTTTGCCAGCTGTCGGCAGCGTGAGTACGAGTATAGGAACGTCCACGGGTAACTTTGCTGTAGCTATGCCTGTTGTCGTTGTTACTGATGCTATTGCCCGTATGATAATGTGTTATCCGTTATGTTTTTCGTGAAGTGGTTGCTCGCGAGTGATTCATTGTTTTATGATGCCTGGGAAAATCGCCTTAGACAAACTTCACTTTGGTTGCTTGCAGCTCGCCGCCTGCTACCCGCTACCTACAATGCAAAGGCACACCGCCACATCCCACAGCCCACAGCCCAGAGGCCAAAGGCACGCTCTCTAGTCCGTCATCCGTCGCCCATCGCCGTGTTGTCTCGCGTGCATGCGTGCGTGCGGTTGTGTGAGCCTGGCCATGTTTTTGGCCTCAACTCATTGGCAAATGCAATCCTGGGGTTGCTTTGCTTCTATGTATGTAATTGTGTGCATGTGCGTGTGTGTATAAAAAACACATAAATTATTTATTGTTTCGATATTTCGTAAAAGATAACAACTTATTCAGCCAATGGCCCACCCCTCGCGCATTTAATCAAAAATGCTTCAATCGCAATCCAGTTGCCGGTTCAGCTTCCTGCTGCCATCACTCCTGGTACTGCTCTTGCCGCTGCTCCTGCTGCTGTTCCTGCTGCTGTTTTCTGCTTCTGTTCTGTGCCAAATTTTTTTTATTTATTTATTATATATTTTTTCCTTGCTTTAAATCCACTCATGGCGCAATTTTTGTTTAACTTTTGCACTTTGACCGATGCAACGCGCAAGGAAAAATAATCAAATCTACGCAGCTGCTTGCCTGATTTCCGTCTGGTTTATGATTTTTAACACAACATATATTTTCAAAAATTTTTTTTTGTGGTTCAATATTAAAATAGAAAATATACTAGTGTGGTCTCTGATGGCAATAACTGACAGCGGGTCAGAAGGATTTAAAGAGCGTGTTGACCATTTGCCTATACACAGATGTGTGAAACAACTTAAAATGGTATTTCGTTGACTTGCATATTATATTACAGTAATATTCGGTTCTTGTGATGTGCCAAACTAAGTTTCTGAAGATCGTTTATAATTCGTTGCCGCATGTTTATAATTGTGGACAGGTACTAAATCAATCTGGCTTGAAATTTCTATTTGTTTAAGTAAAAGAGAGAAGTCCTTTAGAAAAAGGGTAGGGTCTTCCTTCCTGATGAAAATGAAAATTATTTTCATAAGATAAGCTAATTAATTGTTACTTGCTTGCAATGCGCTCGCTGTTGCTGCCAGTTTTGCTGCTCCAGCTGCTAAAGCATATTTAATGATGTCATAAAAAATCACTGAAGGCACATGCTACCTACCTTCCCGGCTGCTCCTGTTGCTGCCTTCATGCCACTGCTCATTAGCTTCGACTCAAATGAGTGTGCGGTTTTTGTTGTGATTGCCTACACATTTAATCTGCTTTTGCATACGTCAAATGTCTGTGTAAATGAGCTTTGTTTCAATCTGCTGTAGCATTTTTAAGTGTCATATATGCTAGTCATGGAAGACGTTTTTTACTTTTAATTAGCCACAGAAAAGCGTCGTCATGTGGTTGCGTAACATCGAAATTTAAGTGTTTCAACGGCAGAAGCATGTGTTTTTTTATTTAAATTAAAATTTGACAACTTTTTCTCAAAGAAATCATTTGCATACGTGAATGCTGTAAGGCATTTAACTGCATGGCAAACATTACGTATGCGTAATATTAGAATAGACTTTAAAACACAACAGCAAGCGAAAGCGTGAAGATGCGCAAAGGTAAATAAAATAATATAAAAAAACAAAACAAAATAAAGAAAATACAAAATATACACTCAATCAAGAATGGTTTCGTTTGGTTGCTATTGTTGTTGTTGTTGTTGTTGTTTTTACGCAGTTATTTGGTGCAATTGCAATTTTTGGCGATTGACGGCGACAAACGAAAATCAAATACGCATCTGTGTGCGACTGAAAAACCTGGCAACAAGCAAAATGCAGACAGCGTAAAAATTAATACGAAAATGAAAATCGAACTGCAATAACAATAGCAACAACAATGGCTACGACAACAACAATAATAATAATAAAGTAAAGCTTTAAATGTTGACAAATGCTGCCTGCAGCGGAAGTGCAAAATTTGTTTAACCAAAGCATGCCGAAAAATAAAATACGCGACCGCCCGTCTATAAAAAAGTTCATCAATGCACCGCGATAAGTGAAGCAAAGAAAACAAAATAAAACGAAAAATAACAAAAATAATACAAATAAAAAATAAAATAAATAAAAACATAACAAAGCAAGTTGGATAAAGAAAAAAAAAAAAACAGAAGCGCAGAGCTAAAAAAAATTTGCAGTAAAAGCAAAATTTGTGGGCGGGCGAAGTTGGTGGCGTTGATTGCTTTGCACTCGATCTGGGGCGCAGTTTGTTGTTTGCCTGCACGGCTGCCTGCCTGCCCGACTGCCCGGCGCGACTGCTAACAAGTTGCAAATTTATTTTGCCGCTGACTTTGGCTGGTAACTGCCACACACCTAACCAAAGGCCGGTTTGATAAAAAATCATTAATTTGGTGTAAAAAACGCACTCAAGTGGCGACAATGCCGCGACGCTCCGGCGGCGTTTGTCATTTCGACTGTGGTCGCGTCGCGCTATGCCACCGCCACTGCCAATGCCACCGCTTTGGCAAACAAACAATGACGCTACATACACACACATACACACAAACATACACCACCCACACTGATGATGCTGATGCTGATAACGATTAAGTAAATGCTGCTTCCACCGCATGACATGGCCACGGCGAGTGCATGCATTACCGCGCCTACACCACCACAAAAGCGGAAGTGGACTATTACGTTGCCTTTGTGCATGTTGCGGCCGGGCAGTGTGCGCCCTGCATTAGGCAGGTGCGGCAACATCAGCATAGCAATAACACATTGCTAGTATTGCATGTATTTTGTTTGCTTTGCGCCTCTCGCTCCTTCCATGCGTTGCAATGGCCTGCGGTTTGAATTTAATAATCCACGCTAGGCAAACACACGGCAACTATACATGGCAGCAAAGACAGCATATAGACAAATAAATCAATTGTCGCCGAATATGCCGAAGGCGCTTAATAGTTGCGGCTGCTGTGTCGTCTAAATTAGAATGCCGGTATTTGTCTAATTTCCTTTGGCATATGGTAAAAATCTCGCATACGTCACGCATTTGCCGTTGGCTAGTATAAAATATACTTTATTGCGTATACGCCGCTTGCCCGCTCTTGGCCGCAATCGTACGTGCGCTTGGACAACAGTTGCAGACATTTGGCAGTATGGAAACTACAAAAACAACAACTGCAACCACAACAAAAAGAAAACTAAGCGAAAAAGTTTACGTTTGCGGTCAGCTCGTGTTAAACGTATAATTTGTGTAGAAGTTGGTCAGTAAGTGAGTGAGCGAGTGGGAGTGTGGAAGTCTGAGAGAGTGCGGGAGTAAAGTGAAGCGTATCAGAGCGATGCAGCAGTTATGTATTAACAACAATAACCACAACAACAACAAATTGACTTAAAAACAAAGCAATTGCATCTAACATGGGCGGACATCGCATACTAACCACTTGGCTGACCTCCCCTCTCTCGACCGTTTGCCGTTCGCTACCCGCATGTCGCTCCTTTGTTACGCTTCCAAACAAATGTCCAAGTGACATCTGCCGTCGCATACCATATGCACAGCCCCACATCTCCCGCACACAGCGTGTCACATTCATTGCACTAAGGCAGCCGGGCAGGCAGGCATTCCTCAGGAGTCAGCCAGCCAGTTCGATGGAGTAACGCATTCTCAGCGCATATGCCAAAAGAAAAGCAAAATAAAAACCAAATAAAAAAATGCAAAAACATACCAAAAACAAAAAAATGAGAACAAAAACGAAAACAAAGTCAACACAATCAGTTGCTATGCAATGTCAGTCTGATTGCTGCTGCGACGTTTATCGTTGGCTAGGCGGAGGCAGCTTTACCGGTTTCCAATTGCCAGCTGCGTCGTCGTATCGCCGCCGCCGTTAAAATTGTCAAAGTGCATAGGCACAATCGCCGCCATCGTCAACGTCATCGTCACCGTTGCCGCCTCCGTCGCCATTGGAGTCACGGCGGCCATAAAGTGCACATGTCGCTTCATGTTCACAGCGACATTCATATACTGTTTTTTTGGCTCCTTTTTGTGTGGCTTTGCGCCACCGTTGCCGATGCCGTCACCGTAGCCACCATCGTCTCCATCTACAGCCTCGCGTTGCGCTTTACTCCGCAAAGTTGATAATTTTTGTTCACTTTTCGTTTTTTTTTTGTTTTATTGTCTCTGCTGTTGCATATTTTTTGTGTTTGCTTTACGTCCGTCATTCAAATGTTTGCCCTCTCGCGCCCGTGCCAATGCAACTGTGTATACTCATCCTCTTCCCCTTTCATCTTCAACGTCATCGTCATCGTTTTTGCTGTTGTATCTGCAGCTGCAATTTATTGTCACTCGTTAGTTGACTCCACCCGTGCCCGTTGCCGCATCAGAATCTGCATCCGCGTATACGTCAGCGTTTGCTTCTGTGTCGGATTTTGCATTGATTGACACGAAGTTGGCCGCAGAAGTGCATTAGCTTTTGACTGCATTCGTTAGCAACGGCAACGTTGCTCCGATCCGTTCCGTTCCGTTCTCTTCCATTTGATACGATTCGGATTGATTCGGTTCTGCTGTAGAATGGTTGAAGGCATTGCTCTTTGTTGTTGTTGTTGGTTAGTTACTTACTCGTAGTCCAAAGTTAAGCTAGGCTAGTTGAATTTGGTTTTTGTGATTGTTGACTTCCCCCACCCCTTTTCTTTGGCGGTTTTTAGAAACTCAGTAGCTCAACGCTTAATTTTTATTGTGAACTTTTCGCAAACAATTCGTACATAATTTAATGTGATTGTTGTTTTTTCTTTTTTGCTTTTGCTGTTGCTATTATTATTGCTGCTACTGTCACTGTTTTTTGCCATTTCTGACCACAAGTCCGTCTGTTAATTATTTTGCACATTATTTAGGGCTAAGCTGTCTAATTGTTTACTTGATGTGCTATCTATCCGTATGCTAATTTGGCTGGTCATCCACCTGTCCGATAAAACACTCGACTACTCTGTGATTGAAGTGGATCGAAGTGCTGCCAACAAAGTAAGCTACGAAGCAGCTCTTAGTGGCACACGTGACTCATATAGCGTATCCAAGTTCGCATAACTTGTAATACTTTGTTGCAAGTGTAAATAATCAAACATATATTACCAAAAACACATTATGTACAATGCGACCAGCGTGAGACCATTTGACTAACGGAATGCACTAGGGGCCAGTAATAATTTTCATAACGAGCGAGCGCATTACTACGAATGCATATAAAAGCACTTGCGATCGTTCCTTCTCTCTTTCACTTTGTAGTTATAATAAATATAATAGAACGTTTATATGAATTTAGGCTAAGCATACTTGGTTTTTTATACGTGCTTAATTAGAGTAGGCTCACATGCGCATTAATTGCCGCAAGGTGGCGTTTCCTGTCGTCTTCATGCATTCGTGCGCAACTTCGGTTCGTCGCGTTGTCGTTTGCTATAAGCGGTTGTAGCTGTGTTTGTTGTTGTTTTTTATATGTTTTTTTGCTTGTTTGTGGCATATATTTTCGTTTATTGTTGTTGCTCACGTTATTTTTGTTGTTAATGTTTTTCCTATGTTTTGCATATAATATGCTTGCGCATATTTTTCTGTTTTTTATGTTGTTTTTTTTTTAAGTCTGCGTGCTCTCAGTATGAGCAGCATTTACACTTACAAACGGTATAGCAGTCGCCGTCGCAGATATCGAGGCTCTCAGCAGCGCAGTGCATGCCATTGCGGTCGCCATATTGCATTGCATACTGGTATTCGCATTGTTTGCGCCAATGTTTCGCGCTGTTGTCAGATTTCATGGTGATTGCCATGCATGCACTTTGGTTTGTGTTCAGTTGGCTTTGTCTGTGCTTTTTTCCGACTTCTTTATTCATTTTCATTTTTATTTTGTGCTGTTTTTTCTTATTTTTAGTTTTTGTTGTTTACAATTTCTTTTGTGTTCTCATGTTATTTTTGTTGTCTTGCCATTTGACGCACTGTTGTTTTGTTGATGTTGATTTTTGTGCCTGTTCCGCATTTCCCATTTAATGCTGGCCAAAAATGTCCTTGTAGTTGCGGATATGCGATGCAATAAAAGTGCACGACAATAATGATAACGATGATGGCGATGATGACGATGATGGTGCGGCTGTGCCGTTGCTCATGGTGACCATGTTAAAAGCTTTAACGAAATTGTCCGTCTGAATGTCCTTTGACTGTGCGTGGCTGTGTTTGCATATTTTAAGCGCCTTTTCATGACGAAAACTTTTCATATTCTCATTTAATAAATTTGACTCGTCGTTGTTGTCGCAGTTGTTTCTGTCCTCGTCACTGCTGCTGCTGTTGCTGTTGTTATTGTTGTTATTCTTGTTGTTGTTAGTATTGTATGTGCACAACTACATGCACACACACTCACCCACGCAAAAGCTTGAACATATGCATATAGATACCATAATACACACCTGATTGTTTGTTGTTCTTGTTGTCCTGTGCTGCGTTGTGCTGTTACCGAATTCGTGTGGAAATTAATGCCAGTTGTTTATTGTTGCAATTGTTGTTAGATTTATGGTGGAATTATGAAATGATTAATGCTCGTTGCGCATTCGTGTACTTTTTTTGTTGTTGCTGCTGCTGCTGCTGTTGTTGTTGTTGTTATTATTATTATTGTTGACTATCGTCGCTTGCATTTGATATCGCAGTTTGTGTTACATTGTTGTTTTTTTGCTTGTTGTCGTCTTCGTTGTTATTGTTGCTGGTTGTAATTTAAGCGCCTGCATTTAAATTTGTGGTTTTGCGTAATTGAAGCAAAGCAAAGCGATTTATTTAATACCTTTTTGTTTTTGTTTCTATCTACATTTCTCTCTCTCTATCTAATTAAATTTCTTGCTATTTAGATTTTAAAAAAAATAAATAAATAAATTGCAATATTTTTTTAATATTTTATTTTTTGAATTTTGCAACTTTTTTCAAAAATAAAATGAAAGTTAGGTAACCTATCAATATGAGATTCAACGAATCTTGAAAATCTTAGTTTTTTGATAGGCCTCAAAAAGTCGCATTATGGTATAAATATGTTAAGTACCTTAGAAAATCACACAACGGTTTTAAGGTGTATTGCATTATTGTCAATAAAGTTTTCATTCCAATTTTCACAATACACACTGGCGAATCATTGCCATTGATCGAGTATAGTAAGTATAAAGCTAAATCAAAAAATTGCACTAGTATACAAAAATTTCTTTGTTCATATCGGCTGAATTCAGACACCACATGGCGTTTTTATATCCTTTGCACTGCCATGCGGCATTCAAACAATATTCGTGTGTTGTAAACTAAACAAAGAACGAAGTGTGTTTAGTTTAAACAGAAAACAAGCTAATTGACAACAGAAAAAGAAATAAAAGGAACAAAAATAAGAAGAAGAAGTGTATGTATAGCTATGACAACAACAACATATAACCAATCAAGTAAAATATTTGCGTACAAGTTTTTAAACCAAAGCAACCAGCCGAGCACCCAAACAGCGAAGCAGGCAAATAGAGTAGATGGCGCACCGGTGCACACGGCAGGAACAAGCCATTCCATGCAGCAACTCGACTGCGGTTAGGCAAATCAACAGCGTGTAACTATATTGTAAAGCGTCATAAGAGCGCACTCACGCTGCCACACGAATGAGTCGGTATGCAGGCACGGCAATGCTCGTGTATAAATGTATGACGGCATAACGCAGCAGATATCCTGATTTGGTGTGACCGGGCTTGGCTTGGTTTGGTATAGCACCGAACCGAACAGATCCAGCGACGTGTGTACGAGTAGCTGTGCAAAGTTTAAATTTCCAAAAACAGTAAAATAACAAAAGTAAAAAAAAAAAACGAAGTAAACCAAAATAAAAATGGAAAAGGCAGTTGGCACGTTGACAGGATATAACGAACAGTGTGCGATTGTGTATGACTACTTAAACCATGACAACAGCGAATCAACGCCAGACGCAATGGCATGCAGTTACTCAGGAATTCAGCAACTCAGCGGCAAGGAGCAGGGGCAAGCAGCAAGTCAACAACTCAGAGAAGCGTTGATAAATTTTTGGCCAATTCGTTAAAACCCATTGCACCATTGTATAACAAACCAATTAGCAATCAAAATGAACTAACACTGCAAATGAACGGAGATGAACCAACGAACAAGCGAACGTTCGAACGAAGCGAGCGAATCGTTTACCGACTGAGCTGCTGAGCCATGTCATAACAAGTGGGCCACGACGCGAGCAGCTGAGCCAAGCCAAGCCGAGCCGAATCGACTTGACTCAGGTTGAACTGAATTGAGTTGAGTTGGGTTGGGTTGGGTTGAGTTGTGTAATAAATGGCATGCATCAACAAATCGAGGCATCAATGAGCAGAAGCCGCACCAGCAGCAAGAACATGAGCACAAGCAATGGCCATGGCATGTAGATGGCAGCGTTTTGGTGTCAACATAAATGTTAAAAAAAGTTGAAATTCACAATTTACAATTTAAACGGCAAGGCGCTTGTCAGGTAGTTAACAACCAGAAATCATGACAACGTCGGTCATAGCTGCCGCTGATGATGATGAGAATGGCAACTGGCAACCGGCAGCCATGAGCAGCAGCAGCAAAGGCAGCAGAGATACACATTTGCCATGTACAACAGATATGCGCCAATGAGTTCATTAGGAAAGCTGCTCAACGGCAACGAAGCCAGCAACCAGGTTGCTCATAGCTCATAGTTCACAGCTCATAGCTTGTAACTCGACAATGTAATTGTGCTGAAAAAAATAAAAATGAAATAAAAAAAAAAAAAAAAAGTTAGGTAAGTAAAGAAAGGCAAGAGTAACGAGATACGAGAAAACGAGTAATGGAAACAAGTAAAATGAAAAAAAAAAAAAAAAACCGAAAGCAAGGCAACAAAACTGGGCTGACATGTGTAGCAATGGAATAGTGAATAAAACGGAAGCTGTGGCAACCGACAAGTCGAGCTAAGCTGAGCTGAGTCAAGTTTTAATGGGGGCGTCGTGGGTGGCAAGGCAGAGTAAGCCACTTATTAGCAGCAACCAGAACAGCATCAGAAGCAACATCAACAACAACAACAACTTAATCATCTTCATCATCATAACCAACATCAACCCGAACAACCATCAACAGCAGCTTAAGCGAAGCGAAGCTCTACTGGGTGGTCGACTGGGTGGCTGCCTGGTTGGTTGACTTGACTGGGTGGGTGGCTGACTGACTGTTTAGTTGCTTGCATTGACAATGGGAAAATGTTTAAGCATACGATTCTTAATTTAATATCAACAGAATAAACGAATCGTACTAATCGGTAGCAATAAAAACGAAAACAAAAAAAAAAAAAGTCCACAGTTAAGTGAAGCAAAGTGGAAATGTTAAGTTGAAACCTCAACGAAATGCTGCACTTCACTGCACTGCTTTAGGAGAACAGATGTGTGTGTGTGTGTGTATGTGTGTGATTAAACTTTACATATATATGAACAATTTTAAGGAGACTTCGATGTGCGCTCCATCTTCTAGAACTTTCAAGCGACAACGCAGCCAAGAAGTCCAAGTTTGTGTTCTCTGAATGACGTTGAATTACTGCAGCCGCGTCGCTGAAGTTAGTCAAACTGCTTTGATTGTCAAATGCTAAGTGAGCAGACCCCTTAGTCACATTCGTCTATGCTCACTTTGCATTGGCCTTGTCCTGGTCATTGCAGCTGACTTGCTTGCACAGCTCAGCGCAGCATTGGGTTAACATTTCATGCAAGTAAGGCGTGAATGTCCTTGCTTAAGCGCAGAATTTCATTTTAGTTTATTAAATTTTATGTTACTCCTGCTGTAGCTGCTCTTGTTGTTGTTGTTCTTATTATTTTAAACACTTACAGCGCACTAATTGAACGCCATTAAGTGCATGAAGTCTAGGACGGCGCAAGGCAACAACAAACAGCTGCAGGAGTGATTGACTGGCTGATTGATTGATTGAGTGAATGCTTAAGCTGACGACCGCATTTAATTTGATTGAATTTATTAAGTGATTAAAAAGTTGTCAATATAATTTCCCCACGATTTTTGTTTCGGTTTACGGTTTGACTTTGTTTTATTTCTCTTCCTATTTTGTTTTGTTTCATTTGTTTTCACTTTACGTTTGGGTTCGATTTCAAACTGTTGGCATTGTTTGTGTTTGACTTGTTGGCTGTGTTTTTTTTTTTGTTGTATTTTGGATTTATATTTTCAGAGCATAACCAATTGTTGTTATCCTTATTGATGATGTTGTTGTTTTTGTCGCCAGTGTTGCTGTCAATTTAAATCCTTTTTGTTAACCACAATAACCACCGTATTGTCTGTGGTTATAAGCGCAATTTTTTTTTTTTTTTCATACCTTTCGGATTGATTTTTTTTTTCACAGTAGCATATTTAAAAAAAACGGGATAACGGATATATCATGAAGTATATTAATTTGGTTCATTTAATTATCAGACGCCACAGTTGATTTGTTGGCCCAAGCAAATTCAATCTTATTAAAAAAAATAGCAAATTTCATTTCGTGTATTATGAAAAAGCGGCTTGTTATTTATAGCAAAGTTTTGCGATTTTTTTATTATGAATTGCACATCATGAGAAATGTTCAATTGGCTGCTTTTGCAGTTAGCATTTCCTGTGCACTTGTTGCAAAGGAGCGCTTGTTCGGCCAACTCTCGATAGCCAAGGATCAAATGCGGCGAGCAAACAACATTTTGATTGCACAAAAATAAATTCCTGCAATTGTATACGGCACGAAACAAATAGACCGCATTCGACTTAGCTTTTCGGCATGCTTCGCACCCTTTGCGCGATTTGTGCAAAGGACAGTGAGCAAATAGGAAAAACCTCAACGCTGTTTGCACGCCGGCCTACGCTGTGCCTTCTGACTATTACTGCGGCTACCGCTGGCCGAAGTGCAAACAGGAAACTAAACAAACAAGCCAAGGGGCTACATATACGCATATACTCGCCTGCCTACCTGCTTTTAGTGGATGGGTCTGCTACTCTGTCAGTTGGTCTGCAATCTTTGCTTTTTTTTTGTTTTTCCTGTAATGCATAGTAGCATCGTGCTGCAAGTGTCCTTTGCTTTTGCTGCGTTTGTAGCAGCAACGGCAACGACAGCAATTAAGTTGTAAACCAAGTGTACGCGCACTCAGAAAATGCGGGCCCAGTAAGCATACTAGAAACGGTACGAAACGAAACGGACGCACGCACGCACGGCCACACGCTTGCATCGACCTTCGACCTAATTGGCAATGCAGCAGCAGCTACAGCAGAAACAAAAATGCCAGCGCAATTATTTTCCAACGTTGCTTGGCTGCTTTACTTCGCTTTTCTTCGCCTGGCATACCTATTGAGTCCAGTGCCAAAGACAAAATGCCCCCCATGGCGCAAACTGTGCTGAAATTTACGATGCCTATGTAGCGTGCAAATGTCGCGTGTAGGTGACTAAATCCAAAATACTAATGAAACACCAGCGGCAAAAGCAGCAGAAGTTACAACATCAACAACAAACAAATAAAAGTGCATTTTCCTTTGGCGCGCTTATTTGCTAAAATAAAATTCGGTGGCAATCACAGACAAACGTTTTCCTGAAAAATCGCACGCACAAAGAAAATTGTTTTTACCGTTTTTTTGCAGTTTGGCGTGAGTTTGAGCCTCGATGTTGTGTTATTTGCCTTAAATGGGAATACTTGACAATGAATCGGGAAATCACTCAATCTGTGAAAGAGGCAAAGAGAGAGTGGACTGCCCAATGAGCTCAAAAAGGCAAATGTCAGTTTAAGGGCGAAAATACTGTGTTAAACAACAAACCATCTTACACTTCGAGAAGTCTTCCAAGAGTTGTGCATGAGGATTGCCTTCCTAAGTCCAGAGCCGGTGAATCTCCTATACATAGGCAGCAAAACCAACACATGTGGCAAACACTTATTAAAAGTTGTCACATACCAATGATTATCACTCTATTGTGTGTCTTACTGTCGCAGTGTGAATTGGAAGGAGTCAATTCTCAATGATGCTGGATAACAAAGATCTTCGAGTCACATAGAATATACGATTGCTAAAGTTTAAAATTGCTATGTTGTGTCATAATACAAACGTGAATATCTTCTTAGCGTTATGCAAGAGCAGACAGACACAAGTTTTGTTGTTTTATTTGGAAAGATCTCCTGTATATGAGGTAGGATATGACACATAGTGAGATTTCTTAAATATACCATAAATATGCCAAGAGGTCCCATTAGTTCAATTAGTTGAATTAACTAAACAGGATTGCTACGTGAAGTACCCCCACACACAAACACACACAACACAGACGAGTGAGAGGCATTTGCCGAGATTGAGACAGAGTTTATGCATGCCATTGGACCAATGCCATGTGAATGCGTTAATGCGTAATGTCATGACGAAAATATGATATTTAAGCATATATCGCATTTTTGAAAACAGCAGCGCCTACTGCGCCCACAGCAGTACAATGCATTTAATTAATGAAAATTTGCATTTTCATTTTCACAAATTTACACAATCCAGTTTTTATACCATGTACCAAAAAATGGTTAAGGGTATATTAAAGTTGTGTAAATGTATGTTTTACTTTTTTCTTTTTCGATATTCAACCTATAACATATAGCTGCCATAGGAACGATCGGCCGAGAAACCACATTTACTAACCAAAACCCTTTTTTTTTTCAATATATCGTTTCCAAATTTTGGATTTAATAGTTCTAGTTAATGCCCAATCACATATCTGAATATTATATACATCGGTTTACTATATCATATAGCTGCCATAGGAACGATCGGCCGAAAAACAACATTTACTGAGAAAAAATTTTTTGTTTATAGAGATATCGTTACCAAATGGATTTGAAAATAGGAATGAGACGAAGATATCTTTACCATATTTTGGATTTAATAGTTTTAGCTAATATCCAGCCACATATCTATATATTATGTATATCGGTTTACTATATCATATAGCTGCCATAGGAACGATCGGCCTAAAAATAATATTTACTGAGAAAATCTTTTTTATTTATTAAGATGTAGTTTCCAAATTTTAGATTTAATGATTTTAAGTAATATCCAACCCAATATCCCGAATATGATAAATATATATATATATATACCATATAGCTGCAGAAAAAAAATATATTCAGTTTTAGATTGGGTACAAGGTTTCCTATATACGCCCAACTATAGCCCTGCCTTTCTAATTTTTTTTCCTTTCTTTACAAATTGCATTGACTGCAGTCATTTGTGTTAAATATGTTGCCAGTTGCATATTGATGTTTTTGTTGTAGTTGCTGCCGGTGCATTTTCTTTCTTTGTGCAAACCTATTTGAATTTTCGGTCGCGCCAACGAATACTCGGTAAAGCTGAAAATGCTTTACGCGAAATTTTGTTACAATAAATTAACATAAATGTGAATATAGCTGTTGTTGTGACTGTTGTTGTTATTGTTATGCAACGTGTGTATGTACATACTAGTTTGCAAAGTCAATTATTAAAAAACGCAAACTCTTTTCTTTATTCGCCATTTTCATTCTTATACTCTTTTTGCTTTATTTTGTGTTGTTTTTGGTTTTTATACCCTGTATCTAAAAATGGTAAAGGGTATATTAAAGTTGTGCAAATGTATGTAACGGCAAGAAGGAGGCGTGGCAGACCCCATAAAGCATATATATTCTTGATCAGCATCGAAAGGCGAGTCGATCCAGCCATGTTCGTCTGTCCGTCTGTCTGTCCGTCTGTATGAACAAACAGATCTCAGAAACGGTAAGACCTACAATTACCAAATTTGGCACGAAGACTCTCCCAATCCATAGGCATAACAACTTTATTTTTCAATATTCGACCTATAACATATAGTTGCCATAGGAACGATCGGGTTAAAACCCACATTTAGAAATAAAAACCCTTTTGTTTTTCAAGATATCTTCAGCCAATTTTGAATTTAACAGTTTTTGCTAATGTTCAATTACATATTTCAATATTATATATATCGATTTACTATATCATATAGCTGTCATAGGAACGATCGGACGAAAAACAACATTTACTGAGAAAAACTTTTTTGTTTATATAATAATATATCGTTACCAAATTTTATATTTGATGATTTAAGCAATATCCAATCATATTCTTAAATATTATAAATATCGGTTTACTATAACAAATAGCTGCCAAAGGAACAATCGGCCGAAAAATGGCTTTTACTAAAAAAAAATTTTTATTTCTTGGAACATCCTTACATAATGAATACAAAATATTTAAGCAACAAAATAATTTATTCAGTTTTGGATAGGGTACAGG
>JBAMBQ010002761.1:0-15848 GCA_037044495.1 Stegana nigrithorax
TTTTTAATTCTTTGCTTTATTAACATTAACTTACATAGAAACAAATAAAACAAAACATTACATATTGTACCTAGTAGACTTGCACTAATAAACAATTTCCATATGAATAGGAGATTTAATTGACTAAGTCACAGGGTTTAGTTCGCATTAGGCGACGTATTAACCCTTCTGTATGGATCAGTCTCGAAGCTTCAGTGTTCACGTGTACTGCGAGTCTATAATTGTGTGCCTTTGCCACTATTTCAATTTCTTCAGCCACCATATTGATCCCAAGATCTCTATGAAGATCGCTGTTGCGTATATACCAAGGAGCATCAACAACATTTCGCAGCACTGTGTTTTGGAATCGTTGAATTATATCAACATTGCTGCTGGACGTACAGCCCCAGAGTTGAGCCCCATATAACCAGACTGGCCGTAATACTTGTTTGTAAACCATTATCTTGTTAGTAATTGATACCGTAGAGCGTCTGCCGATTAGCCATTTCATAGATTTGAATTTTAGATTTTTCTTTTCTTTTTTTAATGACATGTTCTTTCCAACGAAGCTTGGCATCTAACGTCATGCCTAAATACTTGGCTGAATTAGCATGTGGAATTTGTATGCCATCAATATATAATGGAATGTAACGAATATTTTTATTTGTAAAATCAATGTGAACCGATTTAGTGTTATTTAACTTAATTTTCCATGTTGCGGTCCACAAGGCTATTTTGTTGATTGCTGCTTGCAGAATTCGTGTCGACTCTTCTTCCGTTCTGCCTACAGCTAGTAACGCAGTGTCGTCAGCAAATGTGGCGATTTTTACGTTTTCTGTTGATGGTATGTCGTGGGTGTACAACAGGTAAAATATCGGCCCAAGAATACTTCCCTGCGGAACACCAGCTGTGATTGGCTTGATGTCTGAGTAGATGTCGCCCACCTTCACTCGAAAATAGCGATTACTTAGGTACGACCTAAATATTCTGTGGTACTCTGTCGGGAGGAGCCGATTTATTTTGGACAGTAAGCCGTCGTGCCAAACTTTATCGAATGCCTGAGAAACGTCTAGGAAGACAGCTGAGCATACCGATTTTCGTTCTAATGAGTCTTCAATATAGCTAGTGATCCGATGAACCTGATCCACCGTTGAGTGCTTAGCTCTGAAACCAAATTGGTGATTGGGCACAATGCCTTTTTCTGTGATTATGGGTAGAAGTCGTTTGATCAAAAGAAGTTCAACAATTTTAGACAACACTGGTAGCAGCGAAATTGGGCGATACGATGTGATTTCATGTGCAGGTTTGCCGGTTTTAAGGATAGTGACGATCTCAGAGACTTTCCAAACAGATGGTAGATATTTTAACTTTAGAACAGCATTCAATATTTGCGTTAGCTTATAGATGCATATTAATGAGAGTTGTCTAAGTACTTCGGCTGTGATTAGGTCGCGACCTGGAGCCTTTTTGAGTTTTAAATCCTGATTGATTAACAATATTACTTCAATCTCGTTTGTAGGTGGTATGTCAGCTTCAAAGTCAATTTGGTGGTTATTACTTATTGAGCAGTTCGTCGTGTTGTTGAGGGCAAAAATTTCAGCAAAATGTTTGGCAAATTGTTCAGCCCTTTCACTGTCACTTCTAGCCCAGAATCCATTAGCTTTTGTAATTGGTGTTCTTTGCACCATCGGCCGTTTTAGTTGTTTTATGCATTTCCATAGTGAATAGTTTGTATTTCGTTCATACGATAAACCGTTCAGGTACGAACCAAATTGGTCGTTCCTAAATTGTCGTATCAATATGCTAATATTGGCTGTCAGATAGTTTATTTGTGTTTTTATAGCTGGATATCTCGATAGTTGCCATTTTTTCCGAAGAATATTTTTTTTTTAATTAGATCAAAAATTTCACGTGGAAGCTTCTGACAACGTTGATTGCTACTATAGACAGGAGTACTGCGCCAGGCCGCCTGTTGGATCGTGTTGGTAAATCTAAAAACTTCCTTTTCTAGTTGGTTAATTGCTGTGATGTTTTCCGATAGGTTAATATTGTCATCTGCAACATGACGAAACATTTGCCAATCTGTGTATTTATTACTGATAAATAAAGTGGGCTCTTTGACGATAGCGTGTTCAAAAATGGTTAGGTAGACAGGCGAGTGGTCAGAATTCATTTCGAAGCCATCTTCTATCAGCACTTTGTTTAGAGGGATATATTTAGCGATAAAGAAATCTATAAGGTCCGGCCGCTTGGTCGAGTCTGTTGGCCAGTAGGTTAGCTTTCCTGAAGAGAAAATGGTACAGCCCGATTCTGTGATTGCTTTCATTAGCTCCCTACCCTTTGTAGTTGTGAGTCTTGAACCCCAGTTGTTATGTTTCGCGTTATAGTCGCCACCCATTATGAACCGATTTGAATGTTCGCTGATTAGCGATTTATACTGGTGACATTTGATGTTGTGACGCGGTGGGCTGTAGACAGCTGTGAAGGATAATTTATTTGCAGCGTCCATTGTAACTGTAACAGCCTGGAATTCGTCAGTGCTGACTTGACCATCAGTAAAATGATTTAGTGTTTTTTTTATAATAACGGCGGCTCCTCCGCGTGCACAGTTACTTGGATGGGTGGTGTGATATATAAAATAATTTTTGAAGCTGATATATGACTGGTTCGTGAAGTGCGTCTCTGCAATAAGGCATACGTCCACGTTTTTCAGCGAGAGTATAATTTCCAACTCACGTTGGTGCTTGGCAAGCCCATTGGCATTCCAGAGCATTACTTTTATATTTCTAGGCTTCATGGTGTTCTGATATAAGTTTTTCCAGCTTTGTTAGACGCTTGTCAAGACTTGAGTAAAATCGCTCTTGGTTGCTCAGTTTTGATAGAATATGCGCCAATACATCTTGTTCTACCATATTTTGTGTGTTAGTTCTGTTCTTCAATGTTGCTGAGTAGCTGGGCTTGTCAAAACTAACTGGTTTTCTAACAACTGGTTGATTCGTTGAATTATTCTCTAATGAATTGGCCTTATTAGTGGCCGCAGATAATACGGTTACGTTGGATTTGCCGATTTTTTTCTCAGCAGAACGGGCTTTTCTGACCGCAAGCGACGACATCAAGTCAGTTTGACCGATTTTTTGATTTCTTGTTGACATATGTAGTTCGCATTGTGGTATTAGCTTTGATCGACGAATTGGTTCAATTGACACAATACTCTTTAGTATGGTTTTTATCATAAAAATTTTGTTTATGTCTTCTGATGCTTCAAAAGTCAGCATAAACATATCTAAAGGCTCCTTCGAGACCCATGTAAGTTTATTTACAGCGCTTATGATTTTAAAACCTTGAGCTTTAAGGTCGCCAACAATTAGCCCAGGATCGCATGTTCTGCTTAAGTTTTTAACCATAACTCTTATAGGCCGTAGCTGTTTGTTTTCGTAGCTGTGCCACGGAGTTTGAGAGGACGTTAGCACATTGGTGACAATCCTGTAGTCATCAACATTAAACGTAGTTGCTTTAAAAATACCATTGTTGAGAAGTTTGACAGTAAAATCAGTCTTTGAATTCTTTTTGAGTATGTCGTAGACTTGATCATACATTAGGTTGCCAGATATAATAATTGGTGGGGGCCTCTTTTGGCCTTGAGAGGTCTGGTTGGACGGGGCTGCCGTTTGGTGTCGCGATGGGGAGTGCGATTCAACTTGTTTCAGAGGTGAGTTGGCCTTCCGCTTTTTCGAAGGCTTCCTTTGAAGAATCCAATCAGTTTCACGGGCTAGTTCTTCTTCGTCGGTTTTGTATTCTTCTTCTTCTATGGTTACTTCTTTAAATTTTGTGTTATTGCTTTGTGCTTGCATATTGGCGACTTCGCTTTGAAGTTTGGTGCAGACGACTGTCATTTCTTCTAATTTTTTGTTGAGAAGTTGATTTGCATATCTAAGTTCTCGGATGATGTCATTGTCATTCTGACCACCGCCCGGTGGGGGATTTCGGGCAAGGCTCATGATCAGTTAACTGATGACCTCCTTGTATTCTATTATTTTGTCGAGCAGATGACCTTATACTAAATCACCAATGATCGAACAGTGTTGGTAGGTATCAGCCCAGCTGCTGACGTAGCAGGGATGATTTTGAGCGGGCGACCGCCGAGTGATGTGCAACAGTGATGGCCTTACTATCTCAATTGATCGCCGATCACACAGCTGATTGGCTTGGAAACGTTTCCAAGTGCCGCTAGTATAGTGGTAAGTAATTTTTGGATTTATTACCTTGTTGGTGTAATAATGATTTACTTCCCTGCAGAAAATCGAAACAATATGAAAGCAGATCCTCCAGAGCGCCGACTATCAGCACACAAGCACCGGGCGGTCCGAGGTAAGTCACTTGATTTCGATTTGTAGATGATGCTAACAATACAATTTTAGATATTCGCGGAGCGCAACTTTGACACGTCCGTTCACCACGAAAAATCAAATCAGAGTCCATTAAAATGAGGAAGATCCATCTTTGGTAGCTCAGGCATTTCTTCTTTCTTGATGCTTAAATCTTTCAACCTTCTATCAATCTTTCTAGATAGTAAGATGACCTTGCATTCCAAGTCTTCGATCTCGTCATCAATATAGCAAAATTTTTCGCTTTTCGCTTCCAGTTGGTTGAGCGCTGACTCAACTTTTGACCATAGAAAATGCAATTTTTCTTTGTGGTCCACGATTTCATCTAAATCGTTCTGGTCTAGGCAGGCATGCACTTCTTTTATGTGTCGCCTTACCTTTTGTGTTTTTCTATCCACAAGGTCTACCCTGCTGTTAACTGGACTGGGGCTTTGTATCGATATCTTTTCCTGATGAACACTTAACTCTTCAAATGTACCAGTTTCTATGTACATCACCTTCGTATCGCCAGTTTGGTCTGGTGGTATTGTTTTACCGCCTTCTTTGGTTTGGTGGGCAACTTCCACCTCCATCTCGGCCTTTGTATAATTCCGGATGATTGCTCTGGTTTCATCATATATTCTATCATTAAAAGATTGATGGTCAATGAGTCCGATCTTTAACAGTGCTGTATTGTTGGTAGTGAATTCGTCTGCCAGCTTGTTAATCACTGATATTTTCTCCTTTTTTTCAATTGCTTCCAGAATTTTGTTGCGTACTACAAACTGCTCTTTTAACAAATTCAATGATTTTTCGGACAGCATCTTTATAGTTTATTATTTGTTTAATAATGTCTCAGACGATCATAAATATGTCTATGACCGTCATAATATGCATCGCTGCATGTGGCGGTCCCAAATATCTAAAATAAGCCGTGCGGTTCATGTTCATGCTTATGTTATCGCAGACGATCATAAATATGTCTATGACCGTCATAAAAATACATTCTGCATGTGGTAGTCCCAAGACTAAGATAAGCCGTGCGGGGTCATGTTCATGCTTGTGCCTGAACAGCTGCCTTAAAGTCTATAAAGAATAGAAACAGCTTTTGTTTTTTCTCTAGGTGTTTTCTCGCCAGTGCTGACAAGGTGAAAATACTGTCCACTGTTAAATAGGGCTTCCCGAAACCTGCTTTGAATTCAGTTAGTCGGTTATTCTCAATACCCATGTTGTTAGTCTTTCCAGTATTATCGTGGTAAAGATTTTCATGCCACTGTTTAAGAAAGATATCTCTCTGTAGTTACTTGCTTCGTTGGAATTGCCCTTTTTTTTATAAATTGGATATTTAAAGTTTTCTAGGAAGCTCGGCGACGCCTGCCCTTTTTCATATATGTAGTTATACGTATGGGTTAGCAGTCTTACGAATTTTGGTTGCATGCTTAAAGTACTCAGCTGATATACGGTCCTTTGTTAGATTTAATTTGTTTAATCGCGGCCTGTACTTCCACCAGTGATATGGGCGCGTCCAGCTTGGCGTCATCAATCTTCGACAGTGCGTAACTTAATCTGGTTGCTAGATGGGTTTGGCTATTCTTTCATTTCTGTTCCGTCAGTTTCTGGCTCCCAACCACTGTGCGCCTATCTAGAAACTCATCCATCTTCCTCTTATATGTCGGGGCTTGCCTGAAGTCCAATCTTAGCTTTGGGAGTAGCTGCCCATCGCCGTTAGGTGACAGTACTGCCATCCTGAAGTTAGTCGTGACCACAAGTGGCATGTGGTCAGCGAATATTTTTGACTCAATCGTCATGTCTTCAGTTATCTCGATACATTTTCTCCTGCTTGCGCAGTAGCCGATAGGGGAGCATGCTTGCCCCCTCAAAAACGTATAGTTTCCATATTTGTCTCCCCGCGTTCTGCAATTGAGTATATTTGCGTCCATCACCTAGTCTTTGGCTTCCCTTGGTATGTTTGCTTCCGTAGTTAGTACTGCATCGTCGGTCGTGGCCTGATTCACCATTTTTTACCATTACATTTTCCGGGGCTTCCTCCAATATACCGTCATAGAGGTCTACGATGTCATTTTCCCAATTGCTACAGTTGAGGTAAGTCGGAAAGACACAAAGCGTTTCTTGTTCCTAGAACACCTCAATTGTCATCGCTGTCTCTCTTTTGGCGAAGCTTCACTTGAGTGAGCGGCGAAATTTTTTGCTCGCTCCATATAGCTGTCCTTCACTTGCATGCCCTTTGGTTGACTTCCAGACTCCTGGAATCCAATGTAGATCGTGTTTATTGAAAGACTTTTCATAGAATGCTATTTTCCTCCACATTAGTCCCGGCTAACATAAATATATTGTGTGCTTGAATATAATCGAAGAATTTGCTGAACAATTTTATTATTTGCCCGGCCAGCTATGTTATATGCTAATAATGTTAACTTAAAGCTAATGCTTACTTACTTACTTAGATTACCATTACAATCGTATTTCGGTTTTGGCCGCGTTCAAAATACCATGCCAGCCTCTACTATCTCTCGCTTGCTGGCGTCAGTTGGAGACACCAAAATTTCTTAGGTCCTGTTGAATCATCTGGTCTTTCCAACGCAGACAAGGTCGCCCTCTTCTCCGCTGCCCACTAGCTGAGTCCGCTTCGAATACCTTCTGTGCTGGAGCATGTTCGTCATTACGGTGTTCACCGTAAACGTTAAGGGGGCCAAAGATACGACGAAGGATTTTTCTCTCGAAAGCTCCTAGAGTTGCCTTATCATGAGTTGTTAGTGTCCATGCTTCTGCACCGTAGAGTAACACGGGCATGATAAGGGAATTGTAGAGCGTTATTTTTGTCCGTCGAGAGAGAGCAGACAGTCATTTAGAGAGTAGCCGGAGGTTGACTTTGCAGATCCATCGAGGACCACGCGAAGCTTGGTTGTTATGCTGTCTTCCGTGCGTACACAATGATGTGGCATAAAATATACCGGATAGTCGGATTGCCTACTGAGCCCGTAGTAACAGTGGCTTGCTAGAGTAATCCTTCGCCTTATCTCCAGGCTGAAGTTGGTGTCGCTGATAATGCTGGTTCCTAAGTATAGGAAGTCCTTTACAACCTCAAAATTGTAGCTGTCCACCACGACTGAGTTATCAATTCGTCGCGTCTGTTTTGTTGTTGACAGAAAGTATTTCGTCTTGTCCTCACTAGAGGTATTATTATCGATTATTATTGTATATTATTGTATGATTATTTACGATAGAGTTGTTAAAATTACTTGTATTAAAATCTGCGTTGCTTAGATGATTATTGCTATTATTATTTGTGTAGTATTTTTGTTACTAGTTTTAGAGTTAATTTTTGCCAATAGTGTATCTAGAGATACATCGAGTTTGGTGACCATGTCGTTGCCGTATAGTAGCGCTAACGTGTCTTTTTTTTCGTATTTGCCCTTTTGCCGATAGGTTGCTTTCAACTGCGATATCCGTTCCCGCAAGGTATCTCGTGCTTTTTAGAATCGTTTGGACCATATTTTCGTCCTTTGAATATTAGGCTTATCCTTTTCTGCTAAATTTTATTTTACTGCTCGAGTGCCGTAATTCTCTGCCTCTGGTCTTCATGTTCTGTTTTTAGTTCCGCCATATTGTTGTTGAGTAGCTCAATATATGTCGTTATCTGTTTTGTA
Organism: Stegana nigrithorax; assembly: GCA_037044495.1. Lineage (NCBI taxonomy): Eukaryota > Metazoa > Arthropoda > Insecta > Diptera > Drosophilidae > Stegana > Stegana nigrithorax. Next base: position 8,012 of record JBAMBQ010002761.1, read on the forward strand.
TCATGCTTTGTGGCCAGATTCTTAATTTTGCAAGTCATCGCGCCGTCATAGTGCTTTGCCTCAGCCTCATCAACGCACTTACTGATAGTTTCCCATTTCGCCCATGGCGTTCGCCTTCGGTTCCTCCGGTAAAAGTGCACATAACTTCCTTTTCGCCATCTGCGTATCTATATTCGTCGGCTTATTCGCTGGTGAGCTGGCAACGTTTGGTGTACTTATATTTGATATTATTATTATATTTATAAGCAAGTTATCAGGCTCAGGAGTTGATTTATAGTTTTAGGGGCTATGATAAATAACTCACTAGCGCACTTAGCACTTAGCCCAGCGAATGCTGCCAGGTGTGCTGGAAAGTACTCGTTATGTTGGTGATCACTTGTGATGGATTATGATGTGCGACAAGGATAACTATGTTTTGTTTTGTTTCCACTGATCTGCCAGCTGAGCTTTAGGCGCCGTTGGTAAGCAACAACAATCCGAATATATTTCAAGTTACGATAACGCGACCAGCAATATCACAATAATTAAAAATGCTTCTTGCTTACTGCAGTAGGTATATGAGTCTTTGCACTTTAATGCACCGCGCACATAGGTATCGTGGTAAGTTCGGCAATTAAAATTTTATAAAATCTATACAGTTTCAGAAAAACGGGGAGGGCTCCTCGTATCGATCGACTCAGTTGAAGGTTCACCACACTTCTTGAATAAGATTATTATATCTCTTATTACTTATCGTAATGTACCGTGTGCAAAAGTATCGTTATGAAAGTATCGTTATGAAAGTATCGTATAGTCACTATTGAAACGATCTGGCAGCTCTTTCGTTAAACTTCACACTTGTTAGCGAATGTCGATCAGTTGGCGGCGAGGGCGCAGAACAACAACCGGGCAAGGGCTGAGGATCAGCACGCAGTCTGTGAGTATTAAAACTGACGAAAAAACTGAGTTAACCGTTTCGATTTCAGAACAAACGCGGAGCGCCACGCGACACGTTCGTCCGGGAAAACTGGAAAACTCGAATCCTGAATGGTCATTGTATTGTCCTTATTTATATTTCTATCATCCATGCTGATAACTAAGGAAGGATATATATACACATATATATATATATAAGGTTATATATACTATCTAATTTATGTCCTACATTCTGTATTAAGACTAAATCTCCTACTTCTATTTTTGTTTCATTAGACTCTTTGTCAGAATTTTTTTAGCCAATATTTTTTTTTTTTGTATTAGATCGCTAGCTCTTTGTGTGCTGTTTGCAATCTATATCTTACTTCTTTCTCCTAAGGGTCTACTTTGTAAACGGGATCTATCTGCGTTTTAGAAAGAAAGTCGTGTTTGGACGGGAATTTGACAAATACTAATATCATGCACTACTGATGGGGCCGTATTGTAGCAGTAAAAGAAATAATTTATCCACTCATTCCAGTCATTCTTGTTTACTGATATGTACAATCGCACGTACTCGTTGAATGTTCTGTGGTTTCTTTCAACCGTTCCCAGCGTTTGATGGTGATACACAGTGGGAGTTATATTCTCTATTTTCAGTTATTTCGATATTTCGTCAATTATTTGATTTTTGTACTGGGTGCCCATATCAGTAATTACCTTTTCCATGGGGCCATACACGAGTATGAAATTATCCACAATCGCTTTGGCTCCTGTTAGTGCATTCATATTCATACTAGATACTTTGTCAAGTCACATATGATGGTGACTGCATAGGTGTTGCTATTTTCTGTAATTGGTAATGGTCCAATGGTATCTATTAATACTACATCGAAAGCACATGCTGGTGTGTCTGTGGTGATAATCTTTTCTTTGTTCTGTTTTTGTGACTTGTTCCTTTGGCATTTGTCACATGTTTTTGTCATATTTTTCCAAAAGTAGTATTTTCTAATTTTATTTAGAGTCCGTTCTCTTCCAACTGTGAACGCGATCGGACGCAATCGTCCTGTGATTAAAAACCAACTAGCAAACAATAAACGTGCAAAATACATTAGGCAGTGACTCTATTTTATCGCATTCTGCACAACATAAAAGTGATTAAATAATCGAAAAACGAGTTAAAAGTGTAATATTTACAATGCCTAACGCTCACTTAAACGAGCGAAGGCTATCAAACAACAACAACATTGATTACTTCACCATACGTTCAACCAATAACCCATCGTCCCTTTCTGTAAATGAAGAGAGAGCGCGATCTTGCTCACCCATCCTACCATGTCTAATGCCAACAAACTCAATAACTTGGAGCGTGCAATGCTCATCTCCAACAACTCCTCAACCACCGACATAAACGTCATCAACAACCACTGAAACTCAATGTGGATTCAATACAACAATAGCATCATTCGCTACGTCAACATCAACCTACACAACAGTTAAAGCAATAGCATCACCCAAAATTCAGGTAGAAAATGTAAACATTGCAATTATTCATCGAAATAATACAACACAAACAACTAAAAGAAATCGAGACACCACAGAAAAAACAACTGAACAGCCAAACAGCTGTAAAAAACAAAAAATATAAAAATTTCGAAAAAACACAAACAACAATACAAAACTCACCACAAAAAACTTTACAACAGTACTGGCTCAGCAAATCAACTGAGTCATCAAACTGATTTGAAATATTAGCAGCAGCAGAATATCACACCGACAACAAAAACAACAAAAAAGCGCTCAGTGTCACAGAAACACAAATAACATCTCCAAAAAATACCACGAAAATCCCCCATAATTTACGTACAACATGCAGAAATCCTAAACAGACTTACAAGTTCACTCAAACAATTTGTTGACAAAAACTTTACATTGAAAAGCCTGCCCAACAACGAAGTAAGGATCCAAATCAAAAATGAAATGGTTCGGACATTTACAACATAACATAGATGCTGCAAACCTAAATCAAAATCGAGCCAAAATTAGACTAGATTACATTCAGTCATCAGTAATTGAAGTATATGACACCATCGGGCCTATCAACATAGCTGCACTTTACAGTCCACCAAAGCATAAAATATCTACTGACCAATACCTACAGCATTTTAAAACTCTTGGGCCCAGATTCTTTGCCGCACGCGATTTTAATGGAAAAAATACAATATGGGAATCAAGAACCACTACTACGAAAGGAAAAAATCTATACAACACAATTAAAAAAATCAAAGCAAAACACTTAAGCATTGGAGAGCCAAACTTCGGGCTATCTGACCCCTGAAAGTTCCCGGATTTGATTGAAACTGAAATTATCATCAGACCATTCTCCAATCCAAATTGACTATAATATAAACATCACCAGACAAATCCATAACCATAAAATGAAAAATAAAAATACTGACTGGGACATCTTTCGGGCACACTTCAAATGGAAATCCAGCTCAACACAACAGAATCCATTGAGCAAACTATTATCTACATAAATGATAAAATAAATGAAGCATTATTTAAATCGACATCACCAGTACAATATCATCAAATAGAAACTACACATCGCCAACTATTAAAAAGCTCATAGAAGAAAAAAAAAAGACTACGCAAAATAAGGCAGACCACTTGATATTCCGATAACAAAAAGAAGCTCAACAGAGCAAAAAAAAAAAAAAACTAACTATACACTACAAAAAAATTAAAATTACCAAATAAGGAACTACCTACAAAACTTAACGGCAACCTCAGAATCAAATTACTCATTATGGAAAGCAACCAAGTCACTAATAGCAAAAACGCCGCACCAACCTTCATTGAGGAAAAGCAGATATCCTAGCAGACCACTTTGAAGAGACTTTCACACAAAACCATACGACCGCCACCAATTTACCCTTAATAAATATAATACAACCAATAAACTACAGTATTATGAGGGTCACACCTGTAGAAATACTACACTGTATAAAAAATTGAATAAAACTCAATAAATCGCCAGACTTTTACCAGTTAACCGATACGAAGGTTGCCTTTTATATTTCAGGATTGGGCAACCCTAGTGTTGGAATCTGGAAACTGCCAGCTCTATCGTAAAGTTTGACATTTTTGAGGTTATACGTACTCAGAACGTTTTGACATACGAGCGCTATTTGTGTTGTTTACAGTAACTTAAAAGATTCATCTCGCCCAAAAAATGGAATTAAATCGTGAAAATTTTCGTGCGATTATTTTTTACAACTTTCGACGTGGATTAACTCAACAACAGTTAATCGATGAACTTAATTAATTAATTCATTAATGGGACCAGCATACATTCAATATTGCAAGAACTTTTGACCGTCAAAAAAATTTGTTCGCGTTGGATCCCACATAATTTGTCAATCGCTCAAAAAAAGGCTCGTGTCGATTGGTCGAAAGAAATGCTCCAAAAATACGATCGCGGTGCTTCGAAACACGTCTATGACATCGGGTCAGGTGATGAATCGTGGATTTACGCGTATGAGCTTGAAAGTAAACAGCAGTCGACTGTATGGGTGTTTCAAAATGAGCCAAATCCAACAAAAGTTGCTCGCGCACGAAGCACTTCCAAGCAAATGGTCGCCTGTTTTTTCGGAAAAACTGGACATGTCGCAACCGTACCACTAGAACGACGCATAACAGACAATTCTGAGTGGTACACAACCATTTGTTTGCCAGTTGTCTTCCAAGAAATTAGGAAAACCAACCGCCGAAGACGGATCACTCTTCACCACGACAATGCGAGCTGTCACACATCGGCTCAAACAACTGCGTTTTTGAGCACTCAAAACATCGATTTGATGAGTCATCCGTCGTATAGTCCTGACTTGGCACCGAATAACTTCTTTTTATTCCCGTACGTAAAAAATAAAATTAGAGGTCAACGTTTTTCGACACCTGAAGAAGCGGTTGATGCGTTCAGAATGCATGTTTTGGAGATACCTCAATCAGAGTGGCAAAAGTGCTTCGACAATTGGTTCAAACGCATGCAAAAGTGTAAAGATCTTAATGGGGAATATTTTGAAAAACAATAAAGCTATTTTCGATGATTAATATTTATTATTGTTCTCTAATCCCGAAATATAAAAGGCAACTCAACAACGAATCAATGAACTACCCAACAAGGCAATAAACCTTCTTTGCAAACTGTTTAACTGCATTTTAAAAACTCAACACTTTCCACATCTCCGGAAAATAGCAGAAATAATTGCAATACATAAACCGGGTAAAGATCCTACTCGACCAGCATCTTATAGACCCAATAGCCTACTAACAATTTTAGGCAAAATATTTGAAAAACTACTTTATGACGGAATCCAACCAATATTAAGTAGATGAAAAAAGAGCAATCCTAGATCACCAATTTGGATTCCGACAAAACCACTCAACAAGTCCTTAGTTACCCATTAAATTTTAGCCGATCTAGATAATAAGAACTACTATGTGGGAATTTTCTTAGACGTGGAAAAAGCATTAGACAAAGTCTGGCACGAAGGTCAACTACAAAAGCTGCAATATGTATTACCCCAACCTCTGCACAAAATAATTAAAAGCTACATAACTGCACGATACTTCTATGTTAAATACAAGGAAAGGCAATCATCAATACAAACAACAAATTACTGATTTACAAGACAGTCATAAAGCCAATTTGGCCGTATGGTATACAATTATGAGGCACTACAAAGCAGACAAACAAAGATTTTATACAAAGGCACCAGTCCAAAATCTTAATAATACTTATCAACGCATATTGGTACATCAGAAACGACGACATCCATTGTGGCACTGGAATTCCTACAGTGAACGACGAAGTGATGAATAAAAAAAGAAGCCACCAAACAAATTTAGCGTCTCACACAAATAAAGATATAAACAATCTTCCGATTGTCGAACTAATGTAAACAAGAAGGCTAAAAAGGACAAGACCTGTGAACCTTGTGTGAACTGCGGTTACAATAAATATTTAAATGAATTAATAAAAAATGTTATTAAATGTTATCATCCCACTCATTATCAGAAACATGCATATATTGTCTGCTTAAGTAGATAGAAACTTCACAAACTTTTGGGAAATAAAAAATATCCAAAAGGAACGATCACAACGGTTTTCATTATGATTTGTAACTTCAGTTACTACAGAGTGCACTATTTCGGTAATTGCAGCTAAAAGGAAATTATAATATCTGCAGTACAAAAAAAAAAAAATAAGTGAAAATAAAATATTTGTGATTCAATTACCTACGTCATTGGCGTTTGAGCGTGCATGAGTGCTGGCACATGACCGCACCCTCTGCAGATAAACAGGCCGCAGTAAGAGCGTCGGTTTAGCTTTGTAATGATTAGAAAAACCCAAAAAGGGTCACTGCTGGCGGCAAAATCCTTGATTCGCAATATCTGAAGAAAACAAAGAAATGTTCGCGGAAATGTTCGCCGAAATGTTCGCCGAAATGTTCGCTGAAATGTTCGTATGTTCGACTAATGTAGCTTTTCCTTTACTTATACCAGAGAATATGTATAATAAGAAGACGCATGACCCCGTTGAAAAAGTTTGCACCTGGGACCTGTCGCCAGGACCCTACCGTAAGGTGGCAATATTTTTTTTTGGTTGTAGTTGTTGGGCTAGCCCAATGCTTACATTTGTTGTTGCGCTTTTTTTATTTTTCTTTTTCTTACTTTGGATTGCCAAGCTAGCTCATATTTCTTCGTTTTGAGAAACTATTTTGCTTCTTCTTAATTGCTACGGGTATTTCATTCTGCTTTTGATGTGTGCCTGGTATGAAAAGTTGTTCATCGACCATACCGTTTGAAATGAGTTTGTGTGTGCGTGCAGAAAAGAATTTGTCATGATTTTGCAGTTTAGACTTTGCTTTCTACATCTACAAAATATAGTATTTTGCTTTGTGTTGCTGCTGCTTCTTTATTGTCATAGGCATTTCATTCTGCTTTTCATGTGTGCCTGGTATAAAAAGGCCGTCGTATTCAATTTTTGTATGCATTTGGACAGCAATATCTGCAGTATGTGTATACACACACACTAATAAGCGAATTTGTCATGATTTCAAAGTTACAATTGTTAAGCTATTTAATATTTCTTGCTTTTTATAAAATATTGGCTCTGCTTCTTTATTGTTACGGGCATAAATTTTCTCAAAGCTGCTTCTTCACGCTTTGGCTGTGTGCATGAAAAAAGTCAAAGCCAATTAGAATATTTTGCAGTAATTTCGCATTATTTGTGAAAATAACTGTGTGAAAAATATATTTATTAAAATATGGTGGGATTATATAGTTCATACGGAATTTAAATTTGCAATGCATTCAATTGAACTGGCGATCATCGAAACACCAGATCGTTCAGATTGTAGTGGAGTGCGCAAAATATTAAATGAAGACAATTTAAGCCGGCTACGCCAAATAAGAATAGTTGGTGGACTACTTATTTTGATATTTGACAGGTGTCTGCATTTAATAAATTGATCAATATGAATGGGTTAATATGGAAATGTAACAATTTTTAGATAATTTGTATTAATTTCTAATTGAATAATAATTACTAATTTATAATTAAAAAATATAATGCTATAAAAGAAACATGCGCAATTATTAGAAATAACTTACATATTAAATAATGCAAAAATACGTTAAAAACGTCTTTCATAGTTAAGGATTCATTCATTTCTTATTAAACACCAAAAATACACCCTAAAATAGACAAACTTCACACTAGGCATTAGTGCGAGCAGCATATGAATAGGCAGAAAGGGAAACAATATCAATTGTAATCTCATCAAAAGCGCATATACAAAAAAATACAAATCGAAATCAAAATAAATACAATCGATTGTAATGAAAGCAGGAGCGCGTACAGCACATGCATAGC
>JBAMBQ010002770.1:0-20366 GCA_037044495.1 Stegana nigrithorax
CTTGTCGGCGTGTGAGACTCTTCGGGGAGTCTGATAAACCGGGAAGTCATCCTCCAGTACGATCTTCATCGCGACTGGTGACTTCTTTGGTATTTCCGGGCTATACGCTCTGACGAGTGCCTCTAGCTCGGCTTTTGTCTTCCTATCCAAGTCATGCGCCTCTATCGCGTCCTCCACCGATCGCGCTGCGCTTGACTCTTCAATGGGTAACCCACCAAACGTTTCGGTCCACTCTTCTACCTGCTCATCAATGATACGCTTATCGGCGTATGTGACCCTTTGCGGAGTTTGATAAACTGGTGGATTCTGTGGCTTTGCCCTGAAGCTTACCCCGCCTGACGTGAAGACTACGTCTACAACCCGCAGGATGTTGTTCCCTATTATGGCCATGTACCCTAGGTCGGTACACTTTACAACGTCGAAAACTGTCCTGAAGCGTATCTTATCTGCCTCTAACTCTATTTCGAACTCTCCTATTGTTTGTATCTCTCCTTTGCCTATGCCCCGAAGGCGTTTGACATTTTGAACTAGCTTTTGTTCCTTGAGCCTTGAAAACAAATCCTCCCTCATTACGCATAGATCGCATCCTGTATCGACTAACGCTACAAATTGTACACTTCCCGCCTTGCAAACCTTGTGAACTTGGCTGTTACTTGTTGGTTTTGACTCGGCTGTGTTCGCTGACCGTGTGACTACTCCTGCCTCTACACTTCTAGAACCTTCTTGTCTACCCTGTGCGTCTGGTCTGCATTGATCAGCCTTATGCCCCTCTTGACCACACCGGTAGCACCTGATTCTCTTGTTTGGGCAGTCTCTTTTCACGTGTCCTGTCTCGCCGCAGCCGAAACACCGTCTGGTTGGCTCACTTGCTTGTGAACTTGCCTGACTTCCCTGTTTCGCTGCTCCTTTGTCTTGTCGCGTCCCGCCTCTGTACGCTAATTTTCGTGCTTCTACCGTCCGCTTGTATACTTCTATTTGATCTTTCAGCTCTTTTATTTTCCTCGCCTGATATAACATGGATTTATTTACCACTGCTGGGACGCCCTTTATGAAGTATTCTACTATGCTCTCTTCATCGAGCAGTATTGGCTTCGCTATCTCTATCAGTGCGTAAAGATATTGATGCAAAGACTCCCCTTTTTGTTGCTGTCGTTGGTCTAACCTACGGTGGACCTCGGCGGCAGAGACTTTGATTTTGAACTCCTCGAGAAGGCACTCCTTCAGGGTGTGCCAGTCTCGGACGTTCCGCAAACCCCTAACAAACATCTGTGCCCCTTCTATTAACAGTTGCTTCCCGTATATGTACAACTCTAATTGGCTCCACCCTACCGTGAGCCCGCACATTTCCAGTTCTTGCACCCACTGACTAACGTCAGGGGTGCCTGTACCTGCAAACTGTGACACACTTCCCTCTACGTCCTTTAGTGTGAACCTTGAGTTCCTGGAAGGCAAAGCCTCCAATCGTTTACTACCTGTTTCGAACGCTTTAACTGTTTTGACAGAATCCTCTTCGTCTCTTGGCGCTTCTTCCGACTCTTCCCCCTCGTCTTCATCTTCTAAGCTACAATAAGTCACGAGTTTACTCTGCAGTTCTATTTTCCTGCCTGCTGAGCCTAATCCCAATTCGCTGCACTTCCTTCGTAATTCCTCTACGCGCATTGTTAGAATTCCTTCCCTTTGCTATTCATTCTACAATCTTTGCTATTCATATTGACTCTACGGCCAGCTACGTGGTGTACGATTACAATTTTCTTAATTACTTAAAATTACCTTGACAATGTTAACTTTCCTACTTGAACTATTATTTGCACGCTGCATACATGCCAACGAAAATGGAAAAAAAAAATTTAATTTAAATTGAGTTTATTTTACTTTACTTGATTGCAGCGGCAATTGTTTGAATTATATTAATTTTCTAACTTTGGCAACATAGCCTCACAAAAAAAAGGTGTAAAATTTTAATTAAACTTGAACGCTGCACGATTGAGTTTACTTTACTTTACTTGATTGCAGCGGCAATTGTTTGAATTATATTAATTTTCTAACTTTGGCAACATAGCCTCACAAAAAAAAAATCTAATTTCACCAAACTCACGTGTCGTTGTCGTTTCTAACCTCACCGCCGTCGTCCGCACGTTCTGCTGGCGTTCCCTCGCCGCCGTCGTCCGCACGTTCTGTGGTGTTTCCCTCGCCGCTGTCGATTGCTGCTGTCCCTTGCGCAGTCCCGTGACGGTTCCCTCGCCGCTGTCAATTATTTTAGCGTTTATCGGTATAATCTCGTTGTCGCAATTTCGTGTGAACCATGACATCGGTTGGTTTTCTCCTCGTAAAACTTTTTAATTTGATCCAGATCAATCAATTTCGTATCGTTGACACGGACTAGCAAATTCGACGTAAAATTTTTGCAAAAAAAAAACAGATTTTCACGATCGGCTGCTGTATCCCGGTTGAGCCCCCAATTGTGGTTTCACTTTTTGTTCAATTTACTTTTTATTCAATTCATGGTGCGCAGGATATACATGTGGTTTCCTTTTGCTTTTATCCAACAACCGCTTTTATTCAACAACCGCACACCACGCGCTCGCCAACCGAATGGGACCTCGCTTTTTCCTCTCTTCCTCTTTTCCCTGTCAATCACCCAGCTTTTCTCTGATCATTCCTGAATCGCATGTACCTTATGGGTACAGCCTCGGCGATCAGGGATACCTATCCTACACACACATATTGCTGTGTAATACTTATAGATCGTTGCCTTGTAGAGAATCATAATTATATCGGCCCAATTTCAGTGTCTTGGGTAGTGGTCCACCCGAAGCATAGCGTTGTAGATATATAAATAAGAGAACGAATGAAACTTTAGGGGAAATTTTTAAAAAATAAAAAAAATTTTGTCGATCCCTTATGACTGTTATTATTTATAAGTTTTTTAATCCATCTAATTTGGCGTTTCCATAAAGCTGTTAATTTTCTATACTTGCATCTCTAATTTCATTAGGCTGAAATGCAGAAAGCAAATGTTAAGCCAATGCTTCAGATTTTTTTTCATCCGACCTGGACCAGACCACATTACTATATTTGATCACGACGTTTCTTTTGACTTGGCGTTTTAGGTGTTTAGTTGCTCTCCAAGACTGTGTTGGTAATTAGTAGAATGTGCATCAAGATTTCTGAGATATTCTGCAGCGGTCTTTTTTATTTTACATCAAAGTGCGTGCAATTTACCTGAATGCTGAGAGCCTGCATATAATTTTCTCGAAGGCTGCCCAATATTTAATACCACTTTTTCAAAATGAGCTCGCTAGGAAGGGCGATCTGCTCTAAAAGCTTCTTATCCTCTGAGCTTGAAATAGGATTTGTTGGTAAAATGTGTCTTCGACATTAATATTATGTCAATATCTTTCGATTATATAAGACATTGTTTAAGGTCGAGGTTATGTCGGGTTAAGCCGTTGGCGTTCCAAAATATTATTCTAAGTTCACTGGCCATGTTGGGTATTTCAAATGACTTGGTTAGGTAGAAGTGTAGTTATTATTTTAATTAAGTTGTGTACATGTATGATTAGGTCTTTTACTGTAGTTTTTAAGTCTTGTATGTCATTGGATTGTTGTATATATATATTGAATTGAATTTGTATATACATACAGACTGCACCACCTGCAATGTGTGTATACACACACTAATAAACGAATTTGTCATGATTTAAAAATTTCAAAATTCGAAATCGTTTAAATTTCTTGATTTTCACATTATATTTGGTACTTCTTCTTAATTGTTATGGACATTTAAATTCTCAAAGCTGCTTCTGAACACATTGCCTGTATATAATAAAAAAAATCAATGCCGATTAGATCCTTTTGCACTAATCATGCATTATATGGGAAAATGACTGTCAGCAAAATATTTCTATTGAATGATGGTTCTATAATTCAGTTTATATGGAACAAAAGTTGGGCAGGCATTCAACAGAACTGCAGTTGAATTGAAATACCAGCTCGTTTGGCCTGTATAGGAGTGCTAAAACACTTCAATAAGGAAATTGTTAAGTGACTACGCAAAGTTGCCGGAAGATTCATTTTGGTCATTTTCTATTCGCTTCAAATATGTCTGCTCGTAAGATTTCAAGCAATATAAATAAATATGTCAATTTAGGGATTTTAACATAATTTTCATTTGATATGAGATAGAAACCAACTATTTGACCTACATATGCTCAGCCAAAAAGTTAGAAAACCTTTCATCGCAGTTAGAAACGCAAATCGGCACAACAACTAGGTTCATCGCGCATGCACACCCTTTGCGCAGTGCAAATACAAAGCTTCAAACAACAGCAATAATATTTCGTCCCAACAAATCTATACTGAATGAAAAATTCAAAACTTACGCATAATTTGGGTCTACCATTTTCATTGAATTTTAATATCATATCAGGCGCTCATAATTGCAAAATAGCAGAATCAATAAAAAACGAAAATCGTCAGCACAATCGCGGGGACCAATGGCATTTAGGCAAGGGGAACAAATATATGGGGACAGAAGTGTCAATTGCTCACGAATAAGACATTGATCGATAACACAAATGACTATCATATGCAGTATGAGCGTAAGCAGCACATTTGAATGAGGAAAAGGGACAACAAAAGAACAAGCAAAGCTAAGTCAGCCAAGCCACTCAGTTTTCGATTTGTCTTCTACCCTGCCCGGACGCACCTAATTCCAAAACAGTGGTCGTAAGAGAGCTCTGGTACACTATCTATATATAAGTTGTCCCTGCAAAAACTTTCATGCTGAGACCGCTTGTGTGAGCATACAGTTCGTCTCAAAATTGAGATTTTCTCAAATTGGAGACTTCTTTGATACTGTATTAGAAAAGACCCGCTATTCTAACAATTTTATATAACTTCTTTGCAGCTTGGCGTCACTAAGTTCAAAGTTCCAAAAAGTTACTCGAGAATGGCAGAGTTGCCAGAAGGTGATACACGACCCTATTCGAGTTTGGAGCACCAGGCGACTCTAAATTCTCCAAATCTGTGTTTATATGTGATATTCATATGTATACGAACTAGAGGTCTGCATGAATACATTCATTGATACTCATGAATATATTCATTGATACATTCTATTATAAAAAAAGCCTACTTAGTGTATTTATCGCTTTATTAATAGTAATTAGGCATTTTCTTTGTAATAGAAAACTAAGTGTGAGCCAAAATAGGCCATCAATGTATGAATTCATGCAGAACTCCAATGCGAACATTAATAATTACAGTTTCTAACTTCGGTGCAAGGTTTTCTAACTTTTTGGCCGAGCAAATGTAAATCAAGTAGTTGACCACTATGCATATCAAATAGAAATTAAGTTAAAATCCTTAATCATATTGCTCGGTATCTTACAAGAAAACACCTGTGAAGTGATTAGTAAAAGACCAAAATTAATCTTCCACCAACTATTCATACTGAAATTTCTTTACTGAAGTGTTTTTAGCATCCCTCTACTAGCCAAACGAGCTGGTGTTTCATTCAATGTTGTTGTTCAGTTGAATGCCTGCCAAACTTTTGTTCCATATGAGCTGAATAATTCCACCATCTATATATATAAAAATTAATGTCTGTGTGTAAGTAAACTCGTTATGCCTATGGATTAGGAGAGTCTTCGTGCCAAATTTGGTGGTTGTAGGTTTAATCGTTTCCGAGATCCGTTTGTTCATACGCCTGTCCAGACAGAAAGACGGACATGGCTAGATCGACTTGCCTTTCGATGCTGATCAAGAATATATATACTTTGTAGGGTCTGCCACGACTCCTTCTGCCTGTTACATCCATTTACACAACTTTAATATACTCACCATTTTTTGGTAATGTATAAAAAGGACATTACTTTGGAACAAAGTAACACATAAAGAGCGAAAGAGACTGAAATTATATATAACGGGTGATTCATTAAGAGGTTTTTTTGTCAATTGGGTTTTTCGTGCACTTCAAGCAACATATGGGGCGCATCATCGACCTTCCGAGACCACTATTGCCAAAACCATCCATAAATTTGAGTCGCAGTGTACGCTTTTGGATGACACGCGACTGAACAGATTACATCCAGCCCGTAGTGAGGAGAATATTGCGGCTGTAGCCAAGAGTGTGAATGAGGACAATGAGCAACCCATTCGACGCTAATCTCAACATTTGAGCTTTTCGTATGCAACAACTTGGCGAATTTTACGTCGGAATTTTGGTTTGAAGGCTTACTTAATCCAACTCGTCCAAGAATTGAAGCCGCCAGACTTGAATTTACGCTTCAATTTCAGTCAATGGGCTCTGGAACAGATCAATGAAGACCCGCTGTTTTCGGTTCAGTGATGAGGCACATTTCTGGCTTAATGGCTACATCAATAAACAGAATTGCCGCATTTCAGCTGAAGAGCAACCTGAAAATTTCTTCGAATATAAGGCCGGTCAGGATAATGGCTTTATTGAGAAATAATTTTAGCGAGTAATTACTTTCGCGTTTCGGACCTGTCAATTGGCCGCCTAGATCGTGTGATATCACAAGTTTGGACTTTTGTCTCTGGAGTTATGTGAAAGTCTTCGCCGATAAGCCAGATACGATCCAGGACTTGGAAGTCAACAAAACTCTCGTAATTGGGCGGATACCGATTGCAATGCTGGAAAGAGTGATCCAAAATTAGACCTCCCCAATGGACGACCCACGTCACAGTCGCGGCCAACATTTGAATTAAATTATTTTCAAAAAGTAAATGTCAGAGAATGTTGTTTCAAGACTTAATAAAGATTCGGCCATCCAATTTCACTTTGTGTTTTATTTAGAATTTAAAAAAAAAAAATTTTAAATGAATCAAAAATATAAACTAGAAAGGCAGGGCTATAGTCGGGCGTAACCGACTATAGGAAACCCTGTACCCAATCCAAAACTGAATATATTATTTTGTTGCTTTAATATTTTGTATTCATTATGTAAGGATAACTCATGAAAAAAAATTTTTTTTTTTGTAAAAGCCATTTTTCGGCCGATTGTTCATATGGCAGCTGTACCCTATAGTAAACCGATATTTATAATATTCAAGAATATGATTGAATATTACTTAAAATCATCAAATCTAAAATTTGATAACGATATATTTATAAACAAAAAAGTTTTTTTCAGAATGTTGTGGTTGTTGTTAATCTGCAATCTTCCACAGCCAGCATCTGATTCTTGCACTCTGCCACAGTGTCGTCGTTGCCGAAGTTGATTATTGTTTCATTATGAGAGACCGGGAGGATACTAACCTTCTTACAAACTATCTTAGGTCTAGGATATTTGATTATAAAATATAGAAATTCATTATTCTGTAAAATCTTAACAGCGACTTCCATTAATTCGGTAATACTTATACTAGTCATTTGCTCATTAATAATATTTTTTAAGTCATTGTCATCAAGAATTGTTGGGTTTATTACATTTAGTTTTGCCAGAGTTATGGACAAAATTAGATTTTCTATTTCGGAGGCCAGAATTCTATTTCTGGTTAGCAGAGTTTCATAGGCATGTGCGATGTCGATTTGCCTATTCTTCTCAATATCCACTATTTTATTTACTGTATTAGATAACTGGTTGATTTAGTCCTGTATTTTAGTATTAATAATTCTTTGTCTGTTGTTGTTTTCGAAGAGTTGTGATTGTCCCGTCTTTAGCTGTTGGAAATCGTCGTCTGGCGTTCCAGCAACCACCTTCAGGGCTGTTCCTAGAAAGTTTATGCTTCGCGCGTGTCTGTGGTACACGTTGATAGTCGCAAGGAGTGTGTCCAAATGTTTTGAGTCAATTTCCATAATTTTCCGCATGTGCGACTGCGGGAATAGTTTCGTCATGTTTTCAGTTTCCTTTACAATTTTTGCGTACATGGTCAGGTCTGTTGTGTATAGAAGATAGTCGACGTCCTGCCAAATGATAGCGTCTCCGTCTCGTATTGGGATGTATAGCTGGAGTGGGTGTAGTCTGTCAGTCTGGCTGTCGCCGTTGAAGTGAGCAATAGTATAAGTAGTATCCTGGAAGTGAAAAAAATCTAAAAGTAATTTTTTACTTTATGTTGCCTATATGGACCATCCTCTTTTTTATGAGAACGGTTGTACCTAAATCTGCTTCTATTATCCCTTCAGTACATAAAGGTGTAAGTTTGCTCCATAGCTTGCGATTGTTTTTTTGAAAGTACCCTTTCTCCCACACGGAAGGTTCTATTTTGCCTTGATTCATTGTTTCTGAATTCAATGACGGTTCATTGTCACAAAATATGGTTTTGTCCTAGGGTATAAATTTAGGAGGTACATTATAGGTATTTTAACATCAGATATTGTTCGAGAAGGTATGGGTTGAACCAGGGCAAACTTAGAGAATTTATCAATGCAAGTCAGAAAGTATTTTTCGTCTGTTGAGAATATGTCGACATGAAGTATCTCACCTGCATAAGAGGGCGTAGGTGTTTCGCCCAGTATTTGCTTCTTTGGATGTCTGTTATACTTTGATTTTTCACAGATTCTACAGTTTGCAATGACTTCGTTTGTTATTTTCGTCATTTAAGGAAAGAAATAGTCCAACATGATTTGTTTAATATTTTTTTGGGCCGCCCTGTGAGCACGGTTGTGTTCTGCGACTACAATTTATCTTTAATTATTCTTGTCAAAAATGTCTGCTACGAATTTTTCTGTATACCAGAACCTTGTATTTGGGAAGCAATTTACAAGAGCATGCTGAATGTAGGCTGGTGTTGGTAAGTCTCAGTGGATAGCATTTATCACATCCGGGTTTACTATATTCCGAATTTTTTCGATCAGTCCATTGGATTTTTTTACTTGTACCCAGTGTCTAGTTATGTCATTAAACAATATGAAAGTGCGGGTCGAGGCGGTATGAGCTTCTTCAATAACTATTTGGTTCCTAAAACAATTTACCGGCTTGTCCGTTTTTTCGATAGTATACGTAAGCGATTACTCACTATGAATTGTCGCTATGTCTGATTCAGGGGCATCTAACGCATGAATGTTTTGGCGGGACAATGCGTCAGCCACAAAGTTTTCTTTGCCGGGTTTGTAGAACATATTGGCGTTGTGTTCAACGATATAGGCTTTTCAACGTTTTATTTTTGCATTTGAGTTTCTGTCTGAAACGGCAAATGTCAAAGGTTGATGATCTGTATAGATATTCAACGTTTTTACTCCGTACAGGTAGTTTCGGAGATTTTTCAGAGCCCAGACTATGGCTAAAAGCTCTCTCTCGTTGGTTGCGAAGTCTAACTCGCGTCCCTTTAACGTCGTAGATATCATGGTAATAGGTTTTCCGTTTTGTTTGTTTTTCATCCAACTTTACCGGTGTTTTTTTTTGCTAGGAGGTAACTAACTCTGGCATTTTCAACCTTTAGGATGTCAGACAGTGGTTTTGCTATTGCCGCAAAATCTTTTATAAAACACCTGTAGAAACTTGTTATACCTAGGAACGACCTGACATTGAAAATGTTAGATGGTTCAGCATAGTTTTTTATAGTTTGCACTTTGTTGTGACTGTTTTTTATACCACCTCTTGATACAGTAAACCCGAGATACTCAACGCTATCTTTGATAAAGTTGGATTTTTCTTTTGAAACCCTCATATTTGCATCGTACAGACTTTTAAGGACCCAGTCAACGTGTCTGACGTCGTCTGTCTCGTTTTTAGAGAAAACAATTACGTCGTCCACATAAACATGGCAGGTCTTGCCTATTTGTTCACGAAGGACGTCGTCGATGGCCCGCTGGAAAATGCTATGTGAATTTTTAATACCGAATGGTAACCTACAGAACTCGTACTTTCCGTTGTTCACTGAGAAAGCAGTTTTTTCGCGATCGCGTTCAGCGAGTTCGATCTGATGAAAACCAGATTTTAAATCGAGTGTGGTAAAGTATCTAGCTTTTCCTAGATTTGATAGAATCACCATGATGTTTGGTATGGGATATTTGTCGACGATGGTTTTTTGATTTAATTTTCGAAAGTCTACTACCAACCTCTTCTTTTTGTTGCCTAACTCGTCGACTCCCTTTTTGTCAACAACCCAGACGGGGTTGTTGTATGGGGATCTTGAAAGTCTTATGATCTTGTTACTTAAAAATTCTTTGACTTCTTTATTGACGAAATCAGCCACCCCCATCGGATAGGGGTATGATTTGCAGAAATCGGGGTAGTTGTCCTCGGTGCGAATAGTACCGACTATGTTTATGTTGAACGGCAGTGACTCGTTGGAGTCAGCAAATGTTTTTATTCTTCGTCGAATCATTTTTAGAAAATCTGTTTTTATTTGTAGGGAAACATCTGTTTCATCTATTCTAATGAAATTGACATCCCTACACGTGTGAAATTCAATGTTCTCAGACCCTGTTTCAAAGTGGATTTTTCTATCTTTCAGACAAATGGTGGCATTGACTTGCGTAAGCGAGTCAAGACCAATTATTCCGTCAAAGGTCGTGAGACTGCCTAATATGAAAAACGTGTTACTTTTACCGAATAAATTTAACGAGCAACTTTTTGTTACTTTTTTCTGACCATGCATAGATGAGACTATGAATGGCGTGTCTGTTGGTACCACGCTTTTTAACTCTTTTAGGGGTCGTATATAGAAGTTTTATTGTTTTCCCTGCGATGGTCCGTTTTATGAACATTATGAAGCAAGAACTTGGCCCTAAAAAATTCACATCTTCATACTTGGAGTATGTATCATCTTCGCACTCAGCCACCTCGGCTTCGGCCAGTGGTTCGTACTGTTGGGATTCCTGACCCTGGCGTTATTCCAGTGACACATGATTTACCCTTTGTCGTCTTCTATACGATGTTCTTTCGGATTCATTTTGCCGCTTAGCCGGTTGTCGATAATCCTGGTTTTCGTTCTGCTGCCAGGCCGTCTTTTGTCTGAATCGAGCAGTAGACGGATCGACGCCCATGGGTTCTATCTGGTCCTTTCGGCCGGCATTTTGATGTCCTTTGTTTTGGTTCTGTTTTTCGTAATAGGGATTTTTCTACTGTTGAGCAGGGTTTCGTTGCTTACTATCATCTCTCTAATGTGGAGGGCGTTGTGACTTTTGTACTCTTTCTTCTGAAGCCCTTGCGTAATTTATAGCGAACATGTACCTTTCATGGTTCGCTTCGGCTTTTTGAGCTAAAGCTAGTGCAGTAGGTAAATCGGTGGGTCGGGCGGAAAAGAGAATATCGCTGAAGGATTTCTCAAGGCCGGACACAAATACGCGCAAAGCGTCTGCTCTATATTTTTCGTTCATGGTGGCCGCTATGGTCGGTTCGTATGACATGATCGTTTTGTTTGTCAGCAATGTAAGCTTCTTTTCAACCTCGTCATAGTATTGTGGAATAGTTTGCTGTCCCTGTCTGAGTGTAGCAAGTTCTTGTTCTATCAGATATATCGGTCGCTTGTCTGCGTACGTAAAATCGAGCCTACTTATTACGGTCTAAGTTTGAAACGGTGCTAAAGGAAGCTAACACAGCATCGGCAGCCCCCCGTATTTTATACCTGATTATGGCCAAAGCCTGATAATGGTTCGAACTACCATTATGGGGTTCAAACAACATATAGGCAGAGTGTGCGTGAACATAATTCTCTTGTTTACCGTCAAACTCTAGGGAGTCGTCGCATCGGATGTCACCATTTATGATGGCATCCGTGAACACTTCTATTTCAGGCTGAGTCACAGTTGCTCTATTCAACTGGTGGGTTAGATCTTCTAAGCGCTTGTCAAATTCTACACTTTGTGTTTCAAGAGCATCATTTATAGCTGCCTGTACCATTAGCTGAATCTGTCAGATTTCCATTTTAATTATAAACACAGTTCGAAGGAAAAAATCAACCAGAGTAATGTTTTTAAAAAAAAAGGAAAACAAAATTGACAGAACTTTCTTAATACGGAAAGCAGTTCGACACGCACAGTTTAGTTATTATTTTTTTTTAAAAAGAGGAAAACAAAATTGACTCAACTTCCTTAATACAGAAACCAGTTCGACACACACAGTTTAATTATTTGTGATTTATATCAATTATCAAACACAGACTTTAACCATTTTTCACTTGATCAATTGAGCAAAATCACTTACATTATTTTTATCATAGTTAATACTATCGAATGCCAACGTTGTCTGTCCTGTGCTACGATCGCTTCCAACGCCGTCTGTCTGGCTTCTTGATCCAACGCAGACCAAAGAGCTCTTTCCAGCGGCTTTGGTGACACACAAATTTCACGAGTTATTTATGGCTAAGTCTGCCTTTATTTATGGTTAACTGGAGGGTCCCGTAGGAATCGCAGCTAAAATTATTATTTATTTTGGTGATTTATAAATCTTCCACGTAGGTTCGTACGGGAGGTTTTTTGTACTGTTTTTCACGATTGCCCCACGTTGGGCGCCAATTAAAATTAAATTGTTGAATTTTTATAATATTTTTGCGTCTTGCCGCAAGCCTTCATGAATCTGAACTAAATACAAGGAGTTACAAAAGCTTAGAGTTAAGCTAAACCCTACGGTCCCAAATCACGCCATCCGTAACTTTGCTGATCTTGCAGCTGGAGTAAGATATCAAATTACCCGCGTCCGGAGTTTAGCTACAGAGTTCGTTATCTTTGACTCTAGATTACGTTGCTTTTTAGCGGCAGCTTGCATATTCCGCTGACTCAGGAGATTGCGTCGGTTGTGTGCTGCCTGTGTCAACTTATATATACTTTGTGGGGTCTGCCACGCCTCTTTCTGACCGTTATATACATTTGCACAACTTTAATATACCATTTACCATTTTTTGGTACAGGGTATGAAAAGAAAGTTTTAGGAATATTTTAAGCCGCGTTGTCTTACGCATACTGATAACAAGGATTGACTTTTGATATCAGTGAAAAACCTACACAAGCGATGGTTCGCACTTTACAAGCGATCCTTCCTAAATTAAAACAGATTTGTCGTTAAATTAAGAAAAAAAGATAGCCTTGCGCATGCTAATAGCAAGGTTCGACATGATGTATCAGCAGAACACCAATGCAAAGATAGTTCGCAGTTTACGAGAGGTCTGTAAAAAATTATATTTTAAATGTAAATAGCTGGACCAGTCAGAAAACAATTCAGAGACAGAGTTCAATTAAAAAAAAACTTTTTTGTTCGCCCGCCTCCACCAAGTCTCAAACATCGCTTTCCTCTACACAACATTGGCTTTGCCACCAACGTTTCATAATATTGCTTTTGTGTAGTATGCCATTTGCCGACCAATTGCAAATGTAGGCTATTTTCGAACACCTTATCGATTTTTTCGAACATATCGCAAACAAAAATGGCTTTTTTTCAAATGTTTTTGTAAATTTTACATTTACATTTAAACACAAAAACCAACAAAATTGGTTGAAAATTAAGGGCGGTAGGTGCGGATACACGTTTTCGAGTAGTCTGTTATATATATTGGTAAGAGAAAACATATATTAAGACAACAGTCCACTAGAATTTTATATAGTCTTTAATTGCTAAAAAAAGAAAAACATCTATAGTAATTTTCGAACAAAAACGAAGTGTTACTCGTTTGAGTAGCGGGGTCTTAAATAAAAAAATTTGCTGCTTAGGCACTTTTCGATTGAAAATGTGTCTATATAATGCAAAAAATTTTTATGCCGCGGTTAAAAAAGGGACAGATCTGTCCACAAAATCGCTAAGTTAGCATTTCTGCAGTGTTGACTTGAATTGAATTTTTAACGAGGGTAATCGATTCGGCTCGATTATACTTAATGCAGCTCTATGGTCTGTCCAACATTAAGTATGCCGTGGAAAACGTTATTGATAATTGCATTTACCTTGTATTGATCCAGTACAAAATACTCTGCCAATATGTCCGTATGACTAAGACACTGTAGCACAGCATTCATGAAACAAGTGTTGCCATGGTTTTTAAGTCCCATAACGCCAGGTATATGCTCGGTTGGCCAATGATACAAGCCAATCGGTGGCACACGTTCAGAAGCGTCTGTAGCCGCATGTGTTAGTTTTGTTGTTGCACACTCTACTGTTGTTGCCGTTCCTGTTGATATTGCATTTTGTTTCTTTGCCTGGAAAAAAAATGTATAAAAAGAACAACAATTGAACAATTAAAAACAACTCGATATGGTCAAAAACTAGCACACGTTACTCATAGGAGGACAGGCAAACGGGATTCTATTAATTTATGGCAGTTTGTTTCAGTTCAACATTAACTGAATATTGATGATTGACTATTAAAAAAAAAAAACACAACTCCAGTCATCAGTCAAAGTTTTAGACAGTTCGCTTTATGTAAGCTAATTCAATTATTATCTGGGGATATTCGCATATATTTACATACACACAAAATATTCAAATCATGAGAAATAGATACAATTAGTAGAATGGTACAAGAAAATAGGAGTAGTGCCAATAATTTACTATTACTTTTTTTTTTTTTCATTTTTTGTACTTTTTGCAGACGTTGTGCTAGCGCGTTACCAAGCAAGAGGACATGTGAAACCAGGCGTAGTGCCTGTTCCACAGCTATAACCAATAATGGGCAACAGCTGCTTAGCTACTTAACAAAAAAGAATTTATTTGCTAACTATGAAAAAACATATACAAAATTAGAGTAAAAACTAGGAAGGCATTCGACTATAGAATACCCTATACCCAATCCAAAACTGAATATATTTTTTGTTGCTTTAATATTTTTGTGTAAGGATATATCAAGAAAAACAAATTTTGACGTTTAATAATGTCTATAAGGGCAATCGGTAAAGCATTGGCGTAAGTTTTTTTTTTCCTTCTACAAAATTCCTGTTCGGTGGTTCGAAAATTACTTTCGGAAGGAACTTTTTATTGTTTTTTAATAATACTCCTCATTTTAATTTATTTACTTATAAGTATATATTTTTTTATAGTTTTTTTTAATTATGGTTGAAAATACTTAAACGGGACACACAGGCAAGCCAACTGCCAAAAGCTGCCGGCAATTAAGGCACAATTAGTGAAATATAGTGCACAAATACAATTTAAAAAAAAAAAGCATACAATATGGCGGCGCTCTAATGCGAACGCCACCTAACGATAATTAGAGTGGTCCGATTTCTGTAATACCTTGGCGTCACCTTCAATTTATTACACCAAGATTTGTGGTAATGTTTTTTGCATGGAATATCAAGGAAACGGCTATGTTAGTTATATTAGCTGTATAATGTAATTAAAATTTAAACAAGGCATCAATTAAAATTTGACAATTGCTAGTAATTTGTTTTTGTAGGTAACATTTTTGACACTAAGCAGCTAATCGTTACCAATGTATACTATTTTAATTATTTATTATGATTTTTATTTGGTGTTATCTATGACAATTTTAAATGATCTTATAGTTTTACCCCGAAGGGAAAAACTGTATTCTTTTCTTTTTTAGTAAGCCATTTTTCGGCCGATCGTTCCTATGGCAGCTATATGATATAGTAAACCAATATTCATAATATTAAGATATGTGATTGGACATTAGCTAGAACTATTAAATCCAAAATTTGGTAAACGATATCTTAACAAAACAAAAGGGTTTTGGTTAGGAAATGTGGATATTCGGCCGATCGTTTCTATGGCAGCTATATGTTATAGGTTGAATATCGAAAAAACAAAATAAACTCGTTATGCCTATGTATTAGAAGAGTCTTCGTGCTAAATTTGGTGATATGTAGGTCTAACCGTTTCCGAGATCCGTGCGTTCGTACGGATACACGGACAGACAGACAGACAGACAGACATGGCTAGATCCACTCGCCTTTCGATGCTGATCAAGAATATATATACTTTATGGAGGTCTGTCACGCCTCCTTCTTGCTCGTTACATACATTTGCACAACTTTAATACACCCTTTACCATTTTTTGGTACAGGGTTTAAAAAGGAAACAAGCGCAACAACTAATGTAAGCATTCGACTAGCCCAACAATTACAATCAAAACGAAAAATGAGTAGGCCATAAACAGTATAGCGAAAAAAGCTTTAAAAATTTTTATTGCAACGCCGGGTACTGGCGGCAGTCACCGGCATATGACATTTTTCAACGCTGTGATGCGCCTTCTTAGTATATATATTCTACAAATGACCTCACGCTTTTTGACATTTCACAAAACTTTTAACACAAGCGCGAGAATGTCTTATGTGTAACAAATCTCTGATTTGATTGTTTAGTGAAGTTAAACGTCTGTATATACTAAGACAGAGATTAAGAAAATACAGAGTAATTTGCACTTGCTGTGCATGCTTTTATACAAATATAAAATTCAGTGAAACATGCAATTGAGTGGACTGTATAAAAGGTGCAGGAACTAAAACAGGGTGTTTAGTTATCCAACATACCATCCTCCCTGAACAATTGATTCAGGAAAGTGGCAATACTGCGATCTTTGTATTACGGCGGACGTAGCGACCTCGCGCTGTTTGTACTTTGACGACTCGCACTAAATCGTCACTGCTGACGACTCGCACTAAATCGTCACTGCCCTTAGTAACTGCAACCACTTGTCCCATTACCCATTTCTAGGGTGGAAGGTTCCACCACTTGACTTCTTCAGATGTTAAAGCATCAGTGACCTGATGTAGGTGATTTTGAGACGCAGCCAGTCGTTGCAATTCATTAAGCGTTCGACGAGCTCCATTAAATGTTGTGACATTCTCAGAGTATAAATCGGTTGGTATACCTTGTCTGAACAAACGTGAATCTCTTATTGTTGAAAAGTTTTTTTTTATCTTTTTTTTTGTATGCTTCTTTCTATTTGACATCAGTCTTATCAGGACTATAATCAAATTTTATAACTACTGTACAACGGGCCTTATTGTTGTATATGCTTACCTAGCTATTTGTTATTATTTACATATTATATGTTATCCTTATTTACATTTTTTTTACATGATTTACATGATGTAACATACTACTCGTAGCATACTAATACTATAAGTTACTCAGTAGGTTGTTTCTAAACTATTTACTATATCTAAGGGGTGTTTTCTATTGAGACGCCTCAATGTTGACTGATTGAGTAGGTCTCTTGTTAGGTGGTTGGTGTGTCTGACGAGTCTTTGTAATTGGTAGTGTACTGTTTAATCTTTTCAGAGATTACTGGGATGGCTAAGTCGCGATAAATGTTGACGTTTTTCATGTACCAAGCGGCCCCTGTGATTTTTGTGAGTGTTAAGTATTGGTATCTCTGTAGTATTTCAATGTTGGATTCGGCTGGTGCCCCCCAAAGTTGGATCCCGTAAGTCCAAACAGGCTTTAATATCGCTTTGTAAAGTTTGATTTTGTTTTCTAGGCTTAGTTTGGACCTATGTCCTAGCAGCCAGTGCATGTATTGTTAAAAAAAAAACATAGTAAATTTTCAGTCACTAATTTCTGATTTTTTTAGTATTCTGTAACTTGTGAACATTACCTACTTACATACAGTGAATTATACGGGTAAACCGATCCAATGTATTTCTGAAATGTTTGACCGAAGTCGCCAAACAATAGAAAACACAATTAAATAATCGAAAGAACATGGTACCATAGAGAATGCAGCCTGTTCTGGACGCCCTTAAATGCTGACAACACGAATTGATAGGGAAATCCTTAAGGGAAACCGGGAAAATCCACATTTGGAAGCGCCAAAAATTTACGACAAATAATTGACACTCAGATATAAAATGATGTTTCTCTCTGCATAATTTAACTCTTTGTCTTTTGCCATATTGGGTTGGTAAAGCAGCAGGATCATGCCGATATTGTACACAACATTGATTTATTGCATTAGCAGAAAGTACAGAATGCATAATTTCCACGAAATTGAGGCAAATTTCAAAGGAAATATGAAAAACACGTGAACTTTGTTGCGAGGCAAAATACTTTTGCGAAATCGAAATTTTCGGCAGAAAATTATTGCGTATCAATAGCTAGCTAGAGTGGTAGCGTGAATTTAAAAATTAATGCAATATCATATAAACAACTTTATCGTATGAGTATGAAACATTTTATAGCAACGTCGCGTGGACATGTTGTCGCATTATCGGGTTAACAATTTTAGGTAAACGATAAGTGAGCTCCATACTGTCGCCCCGTTAAAACATACTAACACATAAACAATTGCCCTCTTGCTCCAATTCTTCAACATGTTTACCTGAGTTTCAGCTACAACTGCAACTTGAGTTTGTTTTCACTATTTTTCAGTGAAATTGAAAAGTGCGTATTGAATGAAATTTTAAAATATTTATTTTGTTTATTTATTTACTTAATAACTAATTTCTTCTTACGATAAACGCATAAATATCAATTTGTGTGTGGCTGCCGCCACCAGAGTTGCGCATGACCAGTCCGACAGGGTTGCACGATTGCACTGCGGCAAACAGAGTAAAAGAAATTAGCAATTAATTAAATAAACAAATACAATAAGCATAATTAATTAAACCAAAGCCAAAAATAAACAAATTTTGCGTCAAAAAAAAAATTTAAAACATATGAACGTCGTTTTCAAGTGTTACAAAACATATAAAAATATAATACAGAAAACAGTGCTTTAACTAATTGTTTTCACTCCTTCTCAATGAAAATGAAAAGTGTGTATTGAATGAAATTTGCAATTATTTATTTTGTTTGTTTATTTATACGAACAAATCAAAATCATCTCTCCTGTGTTCGGGTACAGATTGGTTTTTTTTTCTATTTTTTTTATTTTTGTTATTTTATAAGCCAACAAAATCAAATTTTGCATGTAAACCAATAGGCAAAATACTTAAGTGACTCACTGTATGTGAATTAAAAATGTTCCATTTCGTTGAAATTCTATCCTGCGGTCAATGACGAAGACTCATTTCACCCATACATGTTTAATATGTATAATGTATATGAAGTAGGAAAGAAACGAAATAATTCACGATTTCACTCTGTTGTCACCGGTGCACAGTAGTACAACATCGGCGATCAAAATTATAGAAATCATCTTAACATATTTATAAAAATGCTTGGCATAATTGGCAGATTTTTTTGAAGTGAAACTTTTTTAGCGAGGTGTAGGTCCGAAAAAAAGATAACAGATATCAAAGGAATGATGCTTGAGAGACGAAATGGGAAGACGCACAAATCAAAGCGAATTGTCTTACGCTTGGTCGTCTTCAGCGTAAAGGATTATTGCTACGCATGAGTAAGAGAGAAATAAAAATTGCTTTACCGATTGTACTGATTCGTGAGCGAATATAAAATTTACTCATCTATGAAATAAGAAGCAAACTAACGGAGAGTAGATTTTGCTCAGACAACATTTCATGTGGCTCACGTATACACACATATTGCTTTGTAATACTCAAAGATCGTTGCCTTGCTTAGCTGCTGATAATAGGGGCGGAAACATTAAAATATTCCGAGACAAAATTTAAATGAATGTTGTTGTTGTTGTTGAGCACATTGTGACAGTACGCCAGTAATATGAGTGACCACTAATATGTTTACTAGTAATGATTTCTATAATTTTTATTGCCGATATTGTAATACTGTGCGCCGGTGTCAATAGAGTGCAATGGTGAATTGCTTTGTTTCTTTCTTACTTCATATACATTATACATAGTAACTATGTATGGGTGATATGAGTCTTCGTCATTTACCATACATTTGAATTCTAGCGAAATGGAAACAGAGAACATTTTTAAATGAATGATGTTGTTGTTGAGCACATTGTGACAGTACGCCAGTAATATGAGTGACCACTAATATGTTTACTAGTAATGATTTCTATAATTTTTATTGCCGATATTGTAATACTGTGCGCCGGCGTCAATAGAGTGCAATAGTGAATTGCTTTGTTTCTTTCTTACATCATATACATTATACATGGTAACTACGTATGGGTGATATGAGTCTTCGTCATTTATAATACATTTGAATTTTAGCGAAATGAAAAAAGAGACCATTTTTATATGAATGATGTTGTTGCTGAGCACATTGTGACAGTACGCCAGTAATATGAGTGACCACTTATATGTTTTCTAGTAATGATTTCTATAATTTTTATTGCCGATATTGTAATACTGTGCGCC
Source organism: Stegana nigrithorax (assembly GCA_037044495.1). Classification (NCBI taxonomy): domain Eukaryota; kingdom Metazoa; phylum Arthropoda; class Insecta; order Diptera; family Drosophilidae; genus Stegana; species Stegana nigrithorax. Next base: position 20,087 of record JBAMBQ010002770.1, read on the forward strand.
GGTGTCAATAGAGTGCAATAGTGGATTGCTTTGTTTCTTTCTTACTTCATATACATTATACATGGTAACTATGTATGGGTGGTATGAGTCTTCGTCATTTATAATACATTTGAATTTTAGCGAAATGAAAAAAGAGACCATTTTTATATGAATGATGTTGTTGCTGAGCACATTGTGACAGTACGCCAGTAATATGAGTGACCACTAATATGTTTACTAGTAATGATTTCTATAATTTTTATTGCCGATATTGTAATACTGTGTGCCGGTGTCAATAGAG
>JBAMBQ010002773.1:0-78795 GCA_037044495.1 Stegana nigrithorax
TATCTCATTGTACTTTAATTTATAAGCATACTTCTTATGATCTTAAATAAAAAAAAAAAAGATAGAAAATGTGGCGATTTGCGAATGAATTGGCTTCATGCTGCTGGCGTTATGCTAAATTCGCATGTACATATGTACGTATGTGTGTGCATTGTGTGCGTGCATGAGTGACGAGCACAAGGCGGGCAGCCGATGATTTGTATGATCTGTGGAATATGGCACACTTGGCTTTCAAAACATTTGCCCGAGGCTTTAAAAACCCAAAAAATTGCAAATACGCAGACAGTAGTTGAGAAAAATCGCGACGTGTCGCTTTGTTCACAAACGGGTTGCATTTGTGCGGCTGGAAGCTCTAAAACACTCACATCAATATACAGTGGTCCGCGTGCAGACATATCCTTACGAGATTGCAATATAACGAAAACTATAGAATACAAAAAAAAGAAAAAAAACAAAACACAAAAAAAAGAGAAAAATAAAAACAATATTTTTAAAAGTGCTCAGAGTTCGAAAAGCAAAAGAACCGACACATTTTAATTAAGCAAAGGTTTGCATCGATCATTCAGAGCGCTTAGTCCAAAATGGCAGGGAAACTATCGACTGGAAAATGTTGCATTATAATGCTTGTTTTTTGTTTATTTTTTTTTTCACAAACTCATGCGAAACTATTAACACGCTGCCAATTGGCAAAGGAGCTGCTACGTCATGACTTTCCAAGAAGCTATTTATCGAACTGTAAGTTGCCACAATGCAGAAGCTTTCTGCTCTTTTTTTTGTTTTTTTTGTTTTTGTTTATTTTTATTATATAATCTATTGCACTAATTCACTATTTAATGTCTAGTCAAAACTGCTTTCTTTAATAAACCTGGGCACGCAAGCTTAGTAAGTATACTGTGATCTCTGCTGCTGTTAAACATTCTGGCCACAATGCGTCAGTCGCCAGCTACATTCTAGAAATATGATTTTTAGCCTGTCTATACGTCTACGCTGCCTCAGTCCTTGCTGCTTAGACTTAAAACGTTTTGTTTTATATTTAAAATCTTAACTTCAGCTGAAGTTTAACTAGCCCCTGCCGTCCTGGCCTCTGCTCATGTTGTCAGTTTAAATTGTTGTGGCCGAGGCAAAATTTTTAAGAATTTTCTGCGGCTTCATGACATTCGACTAATTGAAAATCAACATGCTAATGTGTCCAGAATCAGCAAGATGACATCATTTTGTATGACTTAGTTAACCAAATTAGTATCGGTAGAGAAAGAAGCTAATGCCAATCGGTTAATAAAGTTCATAGATACTCCATTGCAACCTTATATCAGTTGTTTATGCAACCGAAACATGAAAGCCCGGTTCTTGAGATCGTAGGGTGCCTCATCCTACTCTAGAACAGTTTCATATTACTTCGTGTCACAAGGCGCCAATGGCTTTTGTCAGAGTCAGAGCGGGCTGACAAATTCACAAATTGCTCAGCGATTACACGATGGATGATGTTGATCGAGTCGCTGTCAGCATGTTGTGCTCAAGAATCTGTTTACAATTATAACAATTATTTTGATTTATAGGGGTCTGTCTGGTTGAGAGCGAAAGTGGACGAAGTACTTCGAAAGTGATGCAAGCTCCAAACCAAAGTGTCAGCTATGGCCTCTTCCAGGTAAGTCAAATACAGTGTGCACACATTCGAGGTAAATGTAGCATAGATTTATTGTATTATTTCATCTGCAGATTAATAGCAAAAACTGGTGTCGCAAGGGTCGTCGAGGTGGCATATGCAATATCAAGTGTGAAGGTGTGTATTAACAAAACAAAAAATTTAAATATTTTTTCAATTTGTCTGCGAAGCCTACACAATATGTCATATTCAAATAATAATTATTATATGCTATACAATAACAACAACAATAATGTCGCCTTGATATTGTCTAGATTTTCTTAATGATGAAATATCAGACGACTCGCGCTGTGCCATGCAGATCTTCAATCGTTATGGCTTTCAGGCTTGGCCGGGCTGGATGAGCAAGTGTCGTGGGCGCACTCTGCCCGATGTTACCCGATGTTAAACTTGATTTTGACGCTTGGTATGCGCTTGTTGACGATTGTTGTTTGATGTCTCGCTGAGCTTTTCGTCAAGAGATGCCGCGATGCCGAGATAAGCAAGCCTAAAAAACCAGATGAGAACAGAGCAAAGCAGAACAGACTAGAGAGTTTAGCAAAGCGTTATTGAGCCGAGAAGAGCGGAGCGGAGCAGAGCAGAGCAGAGCAGAGTGGTAAACACAATAATGTGCGTCGTCTTGAAGCCGAATATATCAATATACAAATACACACATGCATACATTTTTATTAACTTTAAGTTTCATATTATGGCAACTAAACTAAACAATTTTTTGACTTGCGTAGGCTAAGCATAAACATACATTTGCATTTTAAATGCTTATTCAAGTTTTTTGTATTTTTTTTTGTTTGTTTTTTTTTTTCCTTTTACACTATAAATACTGAGAAAATAACAAATGTAATTTTTATGTTGTTTTAATTTTTTTTCCCCTTTCATTGAGTTTTAAAGATTTTAGCATTTCTTGCTTAACTGATAAGCAATGCACAGCAAGTTGAATTATTGCAACAACAATTGAACGTATTACTCGCATTATTATGGTATACCTTATGAGCGGCAAAGCGCAGAGCAGAGATAACAAGACGACTAAGCAAATCTTAATACACATGCATGCATATGCGGCAGCGATCGTTGATTCATTCAACTAATCAAAAAAGAGACCAAGCAAGACAGCGATGCCAGCGCAGCGCCTGAACGCTGAATAATTCATGCCATAGTAAGCTTATTAAGTCGTCTCGATCGCAAACTTTGCGTACGACTGCCACGAGAGTCAAGTTGAGTGTGTAGAATGTTTTTATTTAGTTTGCATATATTTCTCTACTTTGTTTTTGTTTTTAGATTTGTGTTTTTTTTTTTTGCTATTTTAACTTTCAAGTTACGTTTTAGTTTTCATTCTCGGGTCAAGAAGCGTGCATGAGACTTCCTACTCGGCATTCGCCAGAAGCTTTCAGCTGCTCGGTGTTTTCTGTTTTGTTTTGTTTGCAGCGACGCGAAAAACATTAAAATTGAACACTACAGCAATTAATAAACAATATCGATGACAATTTCATAAAAAAAAAAGAACACGTGCATTAACAAAACAAAACACCCGCAGATAATATTTCCATTTATTTTTTTATAACACAAAAGGTAAATTTTTTATTGTGTAATTAAACAAAAACAAAAAACAAAAATACCAAAATGTAAATGCTGCAGAGCCCAGAGCTTTTCTTGTTTTTTTTCTTACTAAACAGTTGCTGTGATGAAATTAGTTGCAGTCGAAATCTTATTTGACACAGCCCACATTTTTAATTTTTTTTATTATAAAATATATACCTTTCGTTAAAAAAAAAAGTACATATTTTTAACTGATAGTCAACCTTGAATTTTTTTTTTTTTTTGTTTGGTTTTATTGTTGTTGATAGAAATTTTGGCATTTGCGTTTTTGTTTCTACTTTATTATTGGTTTTTTTTTTTATTTATTTAAAAATTTGTAAGTATTGTGTTCAAAGTGATTTCTTGTTTAAATTTTTTATTAGACAAAACAAATAGCTACAGCAAAAAGTAAATAAAAAATAAAACTGAGAAAGAATTAAAAATTTTTTTATTTTTAACCGGTATTTATAATTTTATATACGATCCCAGAAACTTTTGCAAGGGATTTAAATTTCAGTTGTAAAGCAAACGAACTTAAAATCGGATTGACTTCATTTTTAAGCAAGTTTACATTTATTAGTTTCAGTTGATCATAAAAGAAAAGTTTATTTAGTTAATGTAATCGCACGCAGCTAATTTTAATGCAATTAAATAAAAAAAAACTAACCAACAACTTGAATCGTCGCCTAACACTGAAACAACTAGTTTATGCAAAAATTTCAACTGAATAAGCTAACAAAAATTTTGCTTAAAAAAAAAGTTTTTTTTTTTGGAGTTGTCGATTAATAAAATATTTAGTTAACTGAATTAACTATGTATATTTATACAACTATTCTAAAGCCAAAGCATTTTGCTTATTTAAAATAATAAATATTTACTTTTCCCACAAGTGCATATATCTTTAATTACAAAACAAGTTCTTAATTGCCCACTCTCTCTTTCTGTGGCTCTCTCCCTCTTTGCCTCTGCCCGTTGCTCTTTCAAGTTATTTGCCAACACAAACTCGCTACAGCCTTATCATTTATCGGACTTGAAGCACGCTAGTTCAGATGAGTCAACACAATTCATGAAACTCCCAAAGATTAGCATTAATGTAGCCTATAAGTTTCCTGTTTAATTCAACATACATCTAAACATCGTCTATGCACTCTGAATAAGCAATTACTCTTTATACAAATGTTAGATGTGTCGCTTAGTTAGTGTAAGCCATCCTAAGAAGCAGAGCAGATCGAAGTTTCCTCTACATTATAGATATGCGTAGATAACAAAGCTAGAGCCATATAATTATCTTTCACTTATTATTTTTAACTTATCTTTGTCTTTTTTAAATATAATAATCGTATGTGGTACATAACACATGGCAGCTTCCGACAAACTACACTTGCGTCATACGCGTTTATAATAAATTCAAATGAAAGCTGGCGTTAAAACACCCTTTGTAAGCATATAGCATATCATAATGAGTAAATTGGAAACGCGTAATTCATGTGATCTTTGTTTAGTTGAGACACAAAAAAGAAAATTCACTTTCTACTTGTTTATTTAGCTGAAGTTAGTTAGTTCGCGGCAGCCACTTTTAAATTTATTACAGAAAGATGTTACTTGGTTACACACCAAACTGAATCCTATCTCTACCTTCTTTAAATTTAGTCTGCAGAAATATTATTTAATATTACAAAGTGGAAATTTATAAAATAATTGTATTTTATATTTTTAGTTTTTTTTTTTTCCATTATTAATTATTCATTTATTATAATAAAACTGGGAAAATTTTCATTTTTCTTGTTGATTGTATGATTTAACTTTATTGACTAGATTTTATAATTGCTGTTAATTTAACATAACTTTATACAAAATGGAATTTCCACATTATTCAGAATTTCTCTTCTTGCAAAGAAATTAAAAGCGGAAGGCGAAATGACACGTTTACATTGTATACACATATGGCTGCCCATCCTGACTGCGTTACTTATTTCAATCAATCATGTGGATGCGAAGGAGTATTTGCGATGCGAGTTAACCAAGTTACTTGTGCAAAAATACAAATTTGATAAATCCTTCATATCGAACTGTAAGTAAATCCTTACCACATTTGAGTTGTATAATTATTGGTCTTATGTGGATTTCAGGGATCTGCTTAGTCGAGCATGAAAGTCAGCTGAACACAGCAAAAATTACTCCGCAGCCAAATCAGAGTCAGAACTATGGACTATTTCAAATAAATAGCAAGAATTATTGTTCTGTGGGTCGTGCTGGCGGTTATTGCCATAAGAAATGCGAAGGTATTTGATAAATGGCTTTTTTTTTATTTTTATATTTTTTATTAATTACATAATTATTATCATAATAGACTTTTCAAATGATGACATAACTGATGATGTTGCCTGCGCAAAAATGATACAGCAGCGAGAGGGTTTCAAATATTGGAAGAACTGGCAGCGCTACTGTCTTATCTCAAATAACATACCCAATTTGGATGTCGCTTGTAATTTGCAGAGAATCACCAGACGTAGCAAGCGGCGCGTGCTTTACGATTTTGTTAACTGAATTTTATATTTTTTTCTTATATGTAAAAGGCTTTAATTATTTTAATGTTTTTTGTCTATCACTTTTTGTATATTTTTTTTTATATGTATTTTGTAACTGCAAATTATCATATCAGATAATTAATTAAGAATTTAAGTCATTACGATTTTTTAATATATGCGAATATTTCTGTAAAATAAACATAAAAAATGGACTTCTTAAAGAATAATTTTTAAATAAACATTAAAGAAAAAAAAGATTTTTTAGTAAAAAAATTAAATGTCAACTTCAGTAGCCAGCCAGTATCGATTTCAGTTATAAATAATGCAGAACTTCACAGGCCAACTGCAAGATTTACTGTTGCTATAAATGCCAGACGAAATATTGGAAAACAATGCTCTGAATAACGAACAACCTACTGCGAGCAGCGCACATGCTAGGGAAAACATAAAAGAAAGGGATAAAAGAAAACAACAATGCAGAGGCCATTTAGAGCTACTGTTGTTTTTGTTTCTTTTTTTATTATTATTAAAGCCGGTTTGAATACGGTTCGTATACGTAATAATGACTTTTTCGTTTTTTGATTAAGCTTTTGATTTTTTTTTTCAAAATTTTATTGTATGTTATCATTTTATTTTGACATGTTTGTATATGTCTTTAAGGCTGATAGTCATGGAATAAAATTTTAGTTGATTAAACGATAATTATTTGATTATTTGATTTCTCTGTGGGCGCGGAACGCTAACAAAGCTATTGTGTAGTTATCGAGCTGTATGCGTTTATGATGAAAGGGAAGCAAACATTAAAAGGGAAAATACATATGTGAATTCGAATTGAACATAAATCCACAAAAATGCTCTCAAGTAAGCAGTCCAATAATTTAATTGAAATTATGCTAAATTTCCAACTGCGAATTATATCTGTAAATACCAAAAATTAAAATTTAAAAATTTCTTTGACATAGATTTTTCTTTTTAGTCTTTTCGCTACCATCTTCACATTTCCTAAAAACGCAGCTTCATTATCTCATAATTTTGTCAGTCGGAATTTGCAATTTTGGGTTTTTGTTTATTTTTAATTTTCTTCGAATTTTTTAATTGCTTTTTAAGATAATGTTTTTTTTTGACATTATCAACGATCGCCAACCGTGCCGAACTGATAAGCGGTGTTCGTGACATTAGCAGTGTGTGCATGTAAATTTATTGCAATAATAATTCGTCGTATTATTATTGTGTAGAAAATGTATACTAAATTTAAAGTTACGTTTTCAGTTTTCGTTCTCGGGTCAACGAGCGCAATTTAAAATTACGATTAAGCAGCTGTCTGAAAGTTGCAATTGCTCAGGTTTTTTTAAAATTTTTTTGTTTATTGTTTTTGTTTTGTTGAAACTAAAAATAAAAAAAAAAACCCTTTACACGCAGGGTGCAATATTTGAACATACTTTCAACAAAAGACACATTTTTTATTGTGTAAGTAAACAAGAGAAAAAAAGTAAAAGTTGCTGTGAGCAAAAGCTTTTCTTGATTTATTATACTAAACAGTCGCGTTTTTGTTTCTGTTTAAACAAGCTGTTTTTTTTTTATTTTTTTCTTTTTATAATTCAAACTTTGTTAATATTGCATGAAAAGTGATTTTTGTCGATTTATTGTGTATATTTTTAATTAGACAAATTGACTACAAAAAAAAAGTAATAAAATAATAACAAAACAAAAACAAAAAAAAAAAACAATTGAAGCGTTTTTTTGAAGCAGTAATGGGTTTTTGTGAAGTAAGCGCACAGCACAAGTTTCCAGTTTAAATGTCATGCTGGCATGCAGAACATCACCTAATTTTTTATATGGTACGTAGCACGTAAAAAAATTAAAAGTGCCAGCATGATAGGAAGCGAAAGCTGAGTCTTGACTTCTCGTAGCAGAACATGAAAGGAAACGGCTTAAATTCTTAAACAAATTAAATATGAGGATGTTGTTGAAACTGTAAGGCTTGAAAAAAAAAAAAATAAATCAAAATAACTTTTGATGTTATGGTAAAAGAATTTTTTATTGTTTTTGTTTTTTTTTTTTTTATTATTATTATTACTATGTTATTTGTAAAAATTACTATATTTTTTAATATTTAATCAACTGTTTTCAACAGAGAAAGCGGAAATATATTTTTGCAGAGCTGGTTTAATTTATTCATACAAATTCAAATTCAAATGGTTTGCTGTCAACTATTTTCGCATAAACAATAAGATAACGCTGGCCATAAAATCCCATTAGATAATCGTATAAAAAACAACAAAAAAAAAACCTTATCTCTTATCTATGTTATTTAAGAACTTCGAACATTTGAAGTCAATTAACTGCTTTTATGGACTTTATTTCACACAGTCAGATTTGCAAAAAAAGTCAGTTGGTGTTTACTTTTATGATGCGAATCACAGCTGAACGCGGATCGGGCTGACTGTATATAAATACATATGTACAACTCATTATATTTTATATTTGCTATTTAAATATTTTATAATTATTTTTCTTCTTGCATTTTAAGCGAAAATAGAAGGCAAAATGACGCGTTTACTCTGCATACACATATGGCTGCCCATCCTGACTGCGTTACTCATTTCAATCAATCATGTGGATGCGAAGGAGTTCTTGCGTTGTGAATTAACCAAGTTACTTGTGCAAAAGTACAAATTTGACAAATCCTTCATATCGAACTGTAAGTGAATCCTTAGCACATTTAAATTGTATAATTATTGGTCTTATGTGGATTTCAGGGATCTGCTTAGTCGAGCATGAAAGTCAGCTGAACACAGCAAAAATTACTCCGCAGCCAAATCAGAGTCAGAACTATGGACTATTTCAAATAAATAGCAAGAACGATTGCGCAGTGGGTCGTGCTGGCGGTAATTGCAATAAAAAATGTGAAGGTATTTGAAAAACGTGTTTAGCTTTATTTTTGAAAATATTTTATTATTATTATTATTATTATTTTTGTTTCATACGTGGTGCAATAGACTTTCTAGATGATGACATAAGTGATGACGTTGCCTGCGCAAAAATGATACAAGAGCGTGAAGGCTTCAAATACTGGAAGAACTGGCAGCGCTACTGTCTTATCTCAAATAATGTGCCCAATCTGAACGTTGTCTGTAATGATTTTTGATATTTAAATTTTATACGCACATAAAGATCTTTATCTTCTAATACCTTTATACTTTGTAACTCCACTTTGTGACATCAGGTATTTGTCTAAATATTCCAGACATTCTTATTATTAACTTATATACATAAATAATAAAGACAGTGTATACTTAGAATTTCAAAAAAAAAAAAAAAGTAAGAAGCAACAAGGGAAGGTTGGAAATTGCGCATCTAAAGCATCGTCGTTTTAGCGATTTAGCCAATCACTTGCCTTATACTTTGTATGCTTTATGTGCCGATTCACACCCACACACAGCACAGCGGAGCTCAGCAAATGTATATTTGAACTTAGCACGCATTCTACCGCATGTGGGCGCACAATCAACCACGACAATAAAAAGCAAAAGGTTTATCATAAAAAAAAAAGACCACATAAAGAATTATGCTGATATAGTTAAGTCACAAGTTGGCGTTGTTTGCGTCTAAGGTTGGCTAATACACTCACATGCCAGCCGTTGTGCAGTTGAGTGAAGTCGTCTGAAGACGCCTGTTGCCAAGTTGCCAACAGTCGTTCATGGCTTGGCTCTTGCCCACCCATTTCTGTTCTGGTTATTCTTCGCAGCAATGACACGGCTCTCTTGCTGTGAATCTGAATTTGAATGAGTACGTCTGAGTGTGTGTGTGTGCATGTGTGTGTGTAAGTGAATATTTAAGCATAGGCGTGTTCCAGAATGCATAAACGACTATCAGACGGAGCATTAAGTTGCCCTCAACGCTTTGCGGATTGCTTAGTTATTCAAATGCGAACAATTCTGCAACTTTTGCACAACTTTGGCTATGATTAAATGATGGTGTGGCTGCTGCTTTGTCGGTTGGAATGAACATATCTTTAAACTGATATAATATTTAAAGAACTTTTGTAACCACAAATTGCTAAAGTTTGACACTGTGCGCACTTTAGATTGAAACATTCAAAATTGATGTTTTAATTAAATCTCGAAATAATTTAAGAAAAAAAAAAAAGAAATGAATGCATTTATTTTAATGAGTATAACATATAAAGCGCAGAGTGTGGCATTTTGTTTTTTTAATTTTATAATATTTCCATGATTTATTTATTGCCCATGGAATAACCGTGTAATAACAAGGCTAAGCAATATTGTATTAAATTGAATCGAAATTCTAATTAACATATACAAAAGAGTTATAATGTTGCAACAATAATCAAAGGATGAGAGCATGTTTCATTATTTGTTCAAATATAATAAAAATAAATTAAATAATTATGAGTAGAGTAATAATATTTAATATTTAAGGGCTACAACGCTGCTTCTTGCACAAGTGTTTTCTTTTAATTTTCTGACTAAGCATACATGCCAACTGAAAATCTGACCATGTTGTTTCCATGAAAGTCACTTTAATACAAAATATTCATTATTTGAAATTTTAAATCATATTTCTAACTAAGCCAGAAGATGTAGTGATATGACGATTAGAGCCATTTCGACATCACTAGCATAACTAAAAAGTTGAAAACGCCTACTTCCCAATAGTGGAAAAAAAAAACCATTTACGAAATTGTGTATAAGAAACCGAATACAATGCACCGCTCCAAACTGTCACTCACCTACTTGGCTGTATATGAACAAAGACTATGTGCATTTGATTGTATTACACGTATCTAATTTACTTTTATTCGAATAAAAACGACAAACAAAAAGAAACAACGAATCTTGCTATTACAGTAGAATATTATTTGCATTTCCGTTCAACAAAGGCATTTCCGTTTCGTATTGCTGTGCACATAAATGGAAAGCAAATCATCGCCATAATATAATAATACCAAAAAAAAAAAAAAAAAAAACCAAAAAAAAGAAATAAATAAAATAATAGAAAAAATAAACAACAATATAATCTTCGAAAGAGCCCACAAGCGTGAAGCGTGCATTACAATCACTTGCTGCAGGTATAACAACAACAACAACGCGCACTGAAACAAAACTCAAAAATCAGAGCGTAACTATGAACAGCAGCAGCACGAATAAAGGAAAACCAGCGAGCAACAACAAAACAAAACATAACAGCTTAGAACCACACAACAACAACAACAATAACAACAGCAACAACAATAATAATAATAACTACCGATAACAGACAACCGACAAATAACAACAACAACAACAACAACCAATATAAAAGCAGCAACAACAACAACAACTAACGACAACAGTCAGAGCAAATTACAATAAATGTTCCATTAGAATGCGTTTTGCATATGAACGTGGTCAAAATAAATCAACCTCTATACAAACAGCAACAGCAGCAGCAACAGCAGCAGCAGCAGCAACAGCAACAACAACAACAAATTACAATTGCGTAGCATATACAATAAGCCGATATTATTGTCTATTGTTGTTGTTGACGCTTTTCTTTTTTGTTTAGTTGTTTGTTGTTGTTGTTTGTAAGGAATAAAGATCCTCCCTTCTATTCATTGCCGCTCGTACTTCTCATTTAAATGCAACTCTTGCAAGTTTGTCACGGTACTTGATTATTTCAACTTGTTATTGTTTTTGGTTTTGGTTATATAGTTGGTTTAGTTGTTGTTGTTGTTTCGTTTTTTGTTTTTTTTTTCGAAACGTTTCAGTGCGTTTAATTTCCGCTAGCATTGTTGTTATTGCTGTTGTTGTTGTTGTTTGCCATTAATGCCGGTGGCTTATTGTTTGGCCATGTTAATTACGCATGGACAAAGTGCGGCAACAATAGCCACAACGTAACAAAACAATGGGACGCACCGGCACAAACCATAATTTAATATACGATATGTAAAATAAATACAAAAAAAATGCCACATGTTTTTAAGCTGTAATTATGCTAATGTAGACCAACTTTGCTATTGCATATAAAATTATTTCATTTTTGTTTTTGTCTTTTGGTTTAACACAGTAACTAATCCAGAGTATGTATGTATGTGTGTTCCCGCTAAAATTACAACCAAACTAAACATTTTGAATAACAACAAATTGAGCCAAGGCAAAATACTATATGTACATTTACTCATATAAACAAGCGAAAGAAAAAACACAAATTGTATCGCATGCGATTTTTTCTTCATATAATTTTGTTGTTTTTTTGTGTTTGTGTCTAAACATAAACTTTAAGTTGGAAATATAAGAAATTTTCAAATACTCGCACAGATGTCGCAAGCAGAACAGCTGTCAAATATATATATGCACATTAATATCTCGATCAAGTAAGTCGGAAATGTAAACTTAAAAATTGTAGCAATCATTTGCGTTATCTTATGCTGCTAATTGAGTTATTCAAAATGTTGCAAGTTCTTAGTTACAGTGGGCACTGCTGTTATTATAACAACACTTTTATAGCGATACATTATATGCACATCCTTTTATTTATACATAACACTTAATCTCTTTACACAATAATAAATACATTATATATTTTAGAAATATATTAAAATGCGAACTGACCAACTTAATTATTAGTTCACATATGCCAGTTAGCACTGTATTATAACAAGAATTCTTTAACTGAGAAATTTGCGTTTTCTATTATAACATAGATAGCATATCTAATAATCCATACATTTTGGTGTGGTATATAATCTAGGTATTATTTTTTAAACTTGCTCACATAAAAACTGCATTGATACCGATTTTTGAGGCTGTATTTTAGTGTAATCCATTTAAAGTTACACTTATGTAATGCAGTTCGGACAACTTAAGCAACTGCAGACAGTAAAATAAATCCTATATAAGCCACAACATTACCAAACGGTCAGCATTTCTATTTTTTCGGCAACTTGAAACGTGCTTACTTATGGTTTTGTCATAACTAAAAAATATTTAAAAAGCCACAATAAATAATTAATGCATTAGTTTAGATGTTGAAATTTTTAAAGAATATTTCTACACGAAAGTACAAAAAAAAAAACTAGAATAAAAAAGCACAAATGTAACTTAGTCATGAGTCATGAAAAGACGGCAGAAGATCGAACGCATTACAACTGCGAAAATATTTAAACGAGTGTTAACAATGTTTCAATTTGATACACAGACACGTTGTTTAGCGACATGTTTAGCGCGGCTGTGCTAAATGAAACGGAAGAACTCAAAGTTGCCGTAGTTGTCTGCAGTACGAAATTCCTAAATGCTCAGCGAATGCAGTGTCAACATTAAAAGTTGAGCAACAAAGCAAATGTATCTCAATGTTGCAATCTTTAATTTACTTTGGCATCTGTGTGTAGGTGGCGAACTTGTAGCGCCGCGCAGAGCAGACAACAAAACAAAAAGCAACAACAATGATAATACACAAAATAAAAAAATAAATAAAAAACAAAGAAACGGAAAGAAAAGAGCAAAAAAGCAAAACAGAGCTCGCCTGAATTAAGGCACGCCATTGAAAATAATAAAGTATAGGCAGCAAAACGCAAGATGTGCTTTTTGTTGTTAACGGTGTCTTTGTGTTTGTTGTTGTTGTTGCTGTTGCTGTTATTACTGCACGTCACACGAAAGTTTGTAGTCATTTTGCAGTTGTTGGCGTTCTTCGTTGCGTTGCGTGTTGGTGGCGCGCACAGATGACAGCGTCAAGATATGATAATGTTGCCGATAACTCTGATGGCCAACATGTTGATAATGACGTTGCCATACCGTATGCGTATGCGTTTGTTTGACTATACAACGCATTAAACATTGCACGATGCAAATCATGTGCCTTTGCAATTCAAAATCCTTTTTATGATGCCAGCGCAGGCGTGTTAAAAAATGTTTTCACAGCATCATTTAGAGCAAAAAAAAAAAAAAGTGCAACAAATTGCAACAATTTAACTTTGTATATGTACACACTGCACATACCTTATTAAAACGTTCTGCATTTAGCAGGTAACCAAAAAAAAAAAACAAAAAAAAAAGAAACTAAAATATCGCAACACACATTTCAGAATCACACAAGAGTTATGCATTGAGAGAAGCATGGCATAATTGGTCAATGTTAGCCACTCTGTGGCAAACAGTTGGCGTTAATTTATGCAATGGCCACGTACATACACGCACACACACACACACATACATACTGAAACCAAGCAACTCTTGGTGTAAACTACAATTCATGCCGGGCTTTATTTATTGTTTATTTGGGTTGAAAACTGATTTTCCCATAATTAAATGCTAAAGCCAGACACGCATTTATTTTTATTACTTAAGAAAATATTCGCTTTTTATTTGTGTTTTTGTTGTTTTCTTTTTTCGTTTCTTTTGTTTTTTCATTTTTTTTTTTTTTACGCGGCTGTGGCATGTTTTTCAATTTGCTTTTATAACCAAAAATGGACGCAAACATGCGGCAAGTAGCAGCAGCCACAAAATGTTTGTAACAAACCAAAGAGTTAAAAAAAAATTGCATTACAGTGCAAACTGGCAAACATGAACATAGACAAAAATGCCAGCTGCTCATATTTTGCAATTGTTTGCATTTTTGTATAGACCTGAAAGTACAGAGAAATCTCACTTAAGCGGACTCACTTCTTTGACTTCTTGCGAAAATTCATCTATACGAAATAGTACTGTACTTGCACATATACACTTTTTTTAGGTTTCAACGGCAGTCCCAGAAGTTGCACAATTCAAATTGTTTGAAAATATTTTTCATGCAATAAAAACAAAAGTAAAATAAAACATCAGTATTTCTTGTATTTCATTTTAATTTTTATTTTTTGTTTTTGGTTGCTTTTATAAAAAATGGCCAACAGTGGCGAACAATTGGAAATTAGGCAAATTGTTACCACATGTTGCCAAATTGGCATTGACAGCAGCAACATACTGCTGCAAGTTTGTTGCTTAGTACGCGTAGAGCAACACGAGCACAAAAGGCCAAAGGCCAAAAAATACCATGTGCAGCGTCATGCCCGTCTGCATCGAATTTCAATTCGGCCACAAAAGCGGTTTACATGACGATTGGGCTATAAAACGCTCAATGCGGCAACCGCAGAAAACGTATAATATGCATATAGTACAATAACTGAAATAACAACAACAACAACAACAATGACAAACTTAAGGCGGCATATGTTGATGATGTGCATTTACTTGGCGAATTGGCAACTTGGCAACATGGCAACTTGGCGATTACCTTGCAACAAGTGTGGCAAATTAAGGTTGCGCCAAAGCGCAGTGAAAACCAAGCTACATGCACTGCATACATTAAAAGTTGTTGCCATAGACAACAAATGCAAACAACTGCAGCACAAATTCGAAAGCAGCAGCAGCAGCAGCAGGAGACGAACTAAGGTCAAAATGTCACACAGACGTGTAACTCGCAAACTTTTGCGCATTTAACATTGTTAGTGCGATGGGTGTGCATGTCTGTCTGTCTGTCTGTCTGCCTGTGCATGTGTGTGTATGTGTATTTGAGTCTACTTGATTTCAAGTGTCGATAGCTCATCATGTGCGGCTCGTAACCACAAAGTACGTGCCCAAGACAATGCAGCAAACGCAGACTCACTGTGTGCGGGTATATGCGGCCAGTAACTGACAACTGGCAACTGTCTCAAAATGTGCGCATTCGGCATTTGTCGGCAGCTCGTTTGAATTTGAATATTTCGCCGTCAGTATCATGTCGCAAAGTATACACAATACACGCCTCAGCAGCAGACAATATGCAAACCGCTGAGATTACTTAACAAAGACCAAATGCTAGAAACTTGCGACTGAACTCTGCCCGCCTGCACTCGTCTTGGCACATATTGCAGACGATTCGGGGCGAGTTGAGGCGAGTCTCCGAGTGTGTGACGGATTTAATGACATGCAAGAATGACTGAGCAAATGCAACGGATGCGTTCGGCAACAATGCGAAAGTGAAGGCATTCGTATCCTTCCTGCTTAGTGAACTTGATTTTTGTTTAAGACGGAAATGAATTGTGTCCCTCTGCCGCAACGACAAAGCAAAACATTTCAAGAAAACTCCTTTTGTTCGGCTGTCACACAACACTCAAGTAACTGCATGCAGGCAGCCACTAAAAGAGGATCATATGCTGTGTGAACTCGGCTGCACTACAGAAATGTTTCCGAGCATGGCACAGACAATGCAAATGCAACAAACTGCAAGTTATATGCACAATATGCATTAAACTTAGCAATTTCGACTTGGCTCGTCAAGTTGCTGCTCAAGCTAATAAATGCCAGGGGAAAAAAAAATATATATATATATATATATAATTTCATACCCACACTTGCTCGAAACGGTAGCCACTGTTGAAATGCTAGCGACAAATGAATTAATTCGCAGCAAAAGCAACAAGTGTCAAAAAAACCAACAACAATACGTGAAACAACAACAAACAAAATATAAAATAGCGCAAAAAAAGAATGTCAGAAATATGTCAAAAACATAAGCTTATTATGTATTAAAAAAAAAAAATTAAAATAAGCAAAAAAAAAAAGAAGAAAAAAAAACTTGAAATTATTTTAAAGCGCGCATTTCTGTATGTGTGAGAGTGTGCACATGGCCATGTGAGTGTGCCAGAATAGAAACAAAAGACTTTGCACACGAACTTACCTCACAGTCCGCATATTAACGCTTGTGCTTAGCTTGGGATAAGCATTAAGTGCTTGTAAATCTGCCAAGCTAAGCTTACAAAATGTGAGTAGGAAGTGCGCAATTGTTGACTTTTTCGAAATTATTTACAATTATTATATATTACATAACACACAAATAATAATTGCGCGCACAAAAACAAATGTCTTAAACATTTCCACTGCAAGCCCGCGTTGACGCACGCTCAACACAGTAAACATTTGACTTGATGCACGAATAATTTTTTTACATGAAGATATGTAATATTGGCAACTTCATAAAAAATTTGCATGTAATATGTATATATTTCATCTATAAAATTGTAGTGCCACGATGTTCGACTACGTTAATCGCTGAAGCCGCGCAACCGACTTCAATTTAAAATTTGTGCATGTGTAGGGTTGGTTACAACTTAAGAGATTAGATGCTTTTTATTAAAATCCGTAAGTAAATACGGCCGTAATAGTTTAATTAGTGCGGCTGCAATCACTGCTTATACATTTTATATCTCAGCTTATACAGCCCGGCAGATAATCTGGGTATAAAGAAGAGTTATACCCACACGGATTTTTTTTCAGTTTGCTAGTTAATCAATTTTTTACAAAAAGCTCGAAGCATAGTGCAGTTTTTTTTTCGAAGAAAACGAACAGCTGGGTCTGCATATATATGTATAAAATATATTATAAGGATTTTTATTTATTTTTTTTTTTTTTGTTTTGGAAATTTTTGCTGTAATTAGTCGTTATTGAATTACATACAAATAAAAAGATTTTTATTTAATTTTTACATTTCAAGGCAAAAGAATAGCACAAAATTCATTTTACCGAGCCTGCACTGTATTTATTATTATTGATGGCAATTAAGCGTTTAGGCCAACGCTGTGTCCCAGCCATGCAAAATCAACGTAAAGCTCAAAGTGCCTTCGTATTATAGCCACACACATATGTAAGCATAGTCGGCAGGAAATCCTTCAGCTTCATATGTGTGTAGCAGGAGCACATGTAATTATTAACTAAGCGTACAGAACTCACAGCTTCTATGGGAATGGAGGTGAGCACTGACTGCTGCGGCCTTTGACTAACTGCAAACATTTGCTTATGGGGCATTTATTGCTTATAGTTCAACTCGACGTATGCCGTGTCTTGGCTCAATTTTTACCTAAAGGCTCATTGAGCACAGGCAAGTCCTATTGCCGCTTGCCTTTTGTGTTGGTTGGCCGGACGAACCCTTGTCATGCGGCCTGTGCACGTGTGAACCGGTTGTGTAGCGTTAAACATTCATATGCAAATTTTATAAAAACACACAACGAAATACAATTTTGTGCGAAGAACGCCAATAAAAAAATATAA
The DNA here is from genome assembly GCA_037044495.1 of Stegana nigrithorax. NCBI lineage: Eukaryota > Metazoa > Arthropoda > Insecta > Diptera > Drosophilidae > Stegana > Stegana nigrithorax. The sequence continues at coordinate 17,823 of JBAMBQ010002773.1, forward strand.
ATAAAATAAAATCAAATCAAATAAGCAGCAAGGCACAAAGTAAGCTGTTTAATATACACACTATGTATATGAAGATAAAAAAAAAAAACAAAAACAAAACGTACAAAACCTCAGTACAACAAACAAAGTCAAAAGCAATTTAAATTGAATTCAAATTAAATGCAGAAAAGAAGAAACGTAAGCTGAAGAAGTTCTTTGTTGCGGCACAGGCAGGCACAGGCACAGACACAGCCACAGGCATAGGCACAGTCAGAGTCGCAGTCTGTTCTTTTATTGTTGGTCTTTATGTGTCGTTACCGATTCACTGCTGCCTTGGCTGCCTGCGCTGTTGTAGTCATTAAGTGCTGCTGCCAAGAAATCGAAAAGAATAAAAAAAAAAAATAAAAAATACCGAAAACGAAAACGACACAAACCAAAAGCGAACAATGTTACTAAAAACTTATTTAGAACTTTTAACGCGTCTTAAACTTACTTAAATGGTTTATTTACGTTTTTAAATGTTTTTGTTTGGCATTTAATTTTGTTTAGGCTGTTTTATTAAGAAATCCGCTTAGTTTGTTTGTTAGCCATATTTTTATTTTTTTTTTTTTTTTTGTGGTAGTCAGCTATAAAAAAAAATAAATAAAAATATAAAATCCTATTTAAGTCATAAGCATAACGTTTAGTATGGCCTTATGTTGGCTTTAGGCTGTGCATTGTAACGGTTTGTGTGTGCCATGCTACAATGAAAGACTTAAGCCACAAACTTGTTTGCAGCGCATACGAATTTATTTTTTTTATTTATTTAATTTTTATCTTTTTTGTATATTAAAAATGCAATTTAAATTCGAAAAATGCAGCAGCCCACATATTTATTTAATGTTTAAACTAATTTTTAACACAACAGCGTTTAATTAAATAAATAAAACGACCATTATACCAATGTGTGTGTGTGTGTGTGTGTGTGTGTGTGTGTGTGTGTGTATGTGTGTGTGTGTGTGTGTGTGTGCACATAACGAAATCGCGCACTGCAATAAACGCCCACACACTTCCGATTGAAATGTCAGTTTGTTTGTTTCTGCTTCTCTTTTTCTTTTCTTTTTTATTTTTTATTGTTTTTTGTTTTTTCTGCTTTTTGTTTTATTTTGAGTTTTTGTGAATTTGTGATTTTTTATTAACGTTGTAATTTTAGACAAGTTAAACTAGTTTTGCAGCGTCTGTGTACCTTTGACAATATTTGCTGCAAATTAAAAGTTTTTTGTGAATGAATTATTTCTGTGCATTGGCAGACTTGCTGTGGGCACTATATAGTATATATATACAAGGTGAGTTCCAAAGTAAACAGGACTTTTTGAATCTAGCGCCCTCTAGTGGCGCCATCTATATGTCAACTGGTGCGTTAGAATCTGCTATCGTTTATCGACTTCCAGTAAAAATTTCATGATATTTCATCTATTGGAAGTGAGGTTATTGCGTTTTAAGTGTCAGTATGTTTTTGTCATCGGTGCGAGAAGATGGAAGTTGGCGTTTGTTGCACGATAATGCGCCGTCTCATCGATCGACGCTTGTGTCCGACTATTTGACCAAAAATCACATTTTAACCATCAACCACTCCCCGTATTCACCTGATATGGCACCGTGCGACTTCTACCTTTTCGGAAAAATGCATTTGCCGATGAAAGGAAAGCGTTATGCAGACGTAGAGGCCATTCAAAAGGCTTGCACCGATGACAAAAACATACTGACACTTAAAACGCAATAACCTCACTTCCAATAGATGAAATGTCATGAAATTTTTACTGGAAGTCGATAAACGATAGCAGATTCTAACGCACCAGTTGACATATAGATGGCGCCACTAGAGGGCGCTAGATTCAAAAAGTCCTGTTTACTTTGGAACTCACCTTGTATATATTGCTTTACATTTGTTTTTTTGTTTATTTAATTAAATGCAAGACAAAAGAAACGCACAAAGGCTACATGAGGCTGCGTCCGCGCTGCCATTGCCGCCAACGCAGACATAAAATGAATGCATTTGATTTTCGTTGTTAATTGCGCAAACGCGAAAGTTTTTGTTTCTGACTGTTGTTGTTGTTAGTTTTTTCTGTATTTTCTTCTGCTGTTACTTTTTTGTATTTTTTTCTTATATACAACGTATGTAAGCAGCAAAGGCCGCTGTGGGCGTCAAACTATTTAGCGTCAGTTTTATGACAATTTAAGTACAAAACAAATAAAATTTCACTTTTATGTGGCGACGTTGTCAGCAATGGCAGCAGCGCCTTAAGTTACACAAATTAGTTATAATTTTTATTCTAAATAAAAACTTATGAAGACCCAAAAAAAACCAAAAAAAAATAATAAAAAAAATACTGTTTCCTCTTTCATTCATTGTTGTGTGCATGGCGTGTGCGTGTGTGTGGCGTCACAATCAAAAAGTCATTTCATGAAATATGCCACACATTTAGCGACAACTCGCTTAGCATACGCAACGATACAAGCGATTTTAGTTTTTTGATTTTTTTTTTTTTGTTTATGCATGGCGCGAAGGCAAGCCAGCCAGTCAGCCAGTCAGCAAGTCAGCGAGCGGCAAGTAGACGGCTGTAACTTAACGACAGCGTCGCTGTGGTGTAGGCAGTCTCGGTAAATGCGTTGTCTGCGCTCAATCAGCAGAGTGGAAAACCCACACACAAGCAACAGCAGAGCAGAAGCGACAGCACCAGCGGCAGCAGCAGCGGCAACAGCGACAAGCAGCAGAACAGCCGCAGCAGCCACAACTGGCTAAGCAAGAAATTTGTTTTCGTGCCATGTGTGTGGAGGAGTATGCTAAGTGATTGCTTACACTGTGAGAAAATCAAAATAAATGCCACAAAATATCTCAAGAACAGCGCAGCTGTAACTGTCTGTCTTTATAAGAAATCATGGCCAGGCTAGTTCGATGCCAATAATGCAAGCCACGCTGAGGCGCAGTTATTAAAGGATTAAGTCAAAAGCATAATGTTTTCTTTTTTTTTTTAATTTTAAATTAATAAAATATATATGCATAAAGCTTTGATGGCAACAATCGACGACTTGGCTGGCATTGAGCTTTAGTTTTGTCAAGCCTTAATTTTTGAATTTCTTGCAACATTGCGTGAACTGCATCCTTGTCTAAAAGCACAACAAGCTGCCGCCGCTGTGACTAAGTTAAGCTTATTTCAGACATTGCGCTTTAATATGCCATTATATTTTTGTTGCGAACATGTTCTGCGCCAGCATAGCTTAGCGAGCCTACGCAGCATTAAATAGCAAATTTCGAACTGCCAGCATTATCAGACTTAATGCGTCAACTTTTTTACATTTTTTATTAAAAATCTCACTTTAGTTAATTTAATTTAAATTTAAGCTTTAGAGGCAAATTTATTGTTTTGTTTTTTTTTTGCATGTAGCCAATATCTGGATGCTGGTTGATAATGGCATAGTGAAACTGTTTATTTTATTTCTTAGTCAAATAAATGACCAATTGTCAACGTCAGTTAAGTAAAACAAAAACAAAAATAAAAACTTAACATTTTCAAGTGGGTAGCAGCAGCAGCAGTCGCAGCCGCAGCTAGTTGAAGTCTGCGCTTGTGCTTATTACCAAAATTGGTAACTGGTTATGGACAGGAAAAAAAAAAAGAAAAAAAAATGAGTTAAAAAAAAAAAGAACAACAACAGGAGAAGAAAAAATGAGCACAAGCAACGAGTACACAGCAGCCAAAAGCAGCCCAAACGAACGCAATGAGCAGATCAGCAGCAATTGCAGCGAACGCAGCAGCAATGCCTGGCGGATTACAAGAAACTTCAATACAAAAGTTTTTATTTATTTTTGTTTGGTTTGGCTTGTTGTTGTTGTTTTTGCTATTTTGTTGTTTTGTTTGCTGTTTTAATTATTTAGAAGCTGCATGAATTTAGCGTTCAATACCATTGATAGCAGCCAAGCCATGAAACCGGCAGCGGTAAGCGGAAAAGCCATAAGTTAAAAGGCGACACGGCATACGCAGCCGACACACAAAAGACGCCCACAGAGGCGCCTTTATATCGAGCTGATGTTTAGCATTGGCTTACAAACGGCAACAAAAGACTTTAGCCAAAGACACAAACAAAAAAAAAAAAATTCAAAATTCAAAAATAGAAAAAAAAAATAAAAATAGAAAAATAGTAAATGAAAAAAAATCCCCAAGCAAGCAAAAACAGCAAGAAAAAAAAAGAAAAAAGTTAGGCTACATAGCGAGTTAATGATCCACTGTGAGTATGCATTAATTAATTTTGTGCGGAGTGAAAGAAACATCGATAAAATTAAGTTAAACGTTGTGGGCGTCGCTTAGACATACGTCGCGCATGCGTATATTGTTTAAAAATTGTTTCAAAGCAGCAAGCAGCAAACAGCAACAAAAAGCAAAAGCACTCAGACAGTACAAAATAACAAAGCAAAGCGACACAAATGCCATGCTGTGTGTTCTTTCATTTTTAACTGCTGCTGCTTGTTTTTTCTTTTTTTTCAATCGTTTTTTCTTTAATATATTTTTTTTTCTGTGTGTGTGCGCTACAAAGCCACCCAAAATGAGCTGTGAACAACACTACAACAAATGGCAAATGGCAGACAAAAAACAAAAAAAAAACAGAAACAAAAATAAAATAAAATAAAAGTAAAAAAAAATTAAAACAAAATTACAAATCATGCCGCTAATTGCGCGTAAACTCATGTAGTTGGTAACAGGCAGCAAGGTAAGCCAGACAACGTTATATAGGCCAGCTGCGTAGCAGTCACAGCAGCCACATGCCAGCAAATGTGCCAATGTACCACGCGCTGCAGCACTTGGCCACAGTGTGCTGCATACGAAGCAACAGCCATGGCCAAATGCTAATCCCAGCCAGACAAGTGAACGGACGCTGGCACAACTGCCACTTGCCTTTTGTGTTTGGCTAAGGAAAATTCAGTTTAGGCTGCAAGTGACAAAAATTGATAAATGTCACTTTAGCAAAAAAAAAACAAAACAAACAATTGCTAAGATTCCATAAAGCACCCAACTATAGAATATCCTGCACTCGATCGAAAATTTAATTAATTTTTTTTTTCTTTACTTTAAGATTTTTTATTTATTATTTTATTATCCTCAGAAAATCGAATCTCTCAGAAATTAGAATTGAAGTTTGTAAAACAAAGAATCTAAAATTAGAATTAAAAATTCTAATTTCAGGGGTCGTTATATTTTTTTTGATTTATCTATGTTATTCGTTATTTTTTTTTTTTTTTATTATTTTTTTTTATTATTTTTTGTTATTTTTATTTTATTAAATAAAATAAAGCAAAAAAAAAGGAATCTAGTGTATTTTTTTAAGTAAGTATTCTCCATCTTTCTATTTTCATACAAATAAAAAAATATCCGTAAATTAGAATATTTCAGAAATTAGAATCAAAAACCAAGTGGTTCTAATTTGTGAGAATCTACTGTATATGATTGGACATTAGATTGGATCTAGAACTATTAAATCCGAAATTCGGTAACGACAACTTGAAAAACAAAAGGATTTTTAGTAAATTGGGTTTATCGACCAATCGTTCCTATGTCAACTACATGTTATAGTAAACTGAAATTTATCATATTCAGTTATGTGATTGGCTATTATCTTAAATTATTAAATCCAAAATATTTATGTATTATTAAATCCAAACGATATCTTAATAAATAAAAAATTGTTTCTTAGTAAATGTTGTCTCAGTTGCCGCTCAAGCTTCGCACTAATACATGATGCCGCATAAGCAATTTTTTCGCTTGTATAATTTTGCATCTTTGTTTTCTTCTCTCTTTTGGTTTTGTTGTTTTTTTTTTTTTGTTTTGTTCGCTTTTAATGAAAATCTTGAAAGAATTTGAATTTTGTGTGACAGCAGGGCGTCGCAATTAGCGTTGGAAAACGGAAGTTTCATATGGCTACGTTTCGTAGCTGCGTGGTTTCGAAATTGTGAAAGGCGTCGACTGAGCTTAATATAAAAGACTTAAGACACAAACTGACGCTTGCTTATCAGTTTGTCAATATAATTAAAAAGTTTTATTTGTTTTAAGTTTTGTTGTTGCTGCTGTTGTTTGGTTTTGTTTTTTTGTTTGTAAAAAATACAAAATATATAGTTTTGCTTTTGTCCATGGCTGCTGCGCTGCCACTTTGCTTAATTTATGACTTGTGTGGGCGTACAGAGCTGTATGGCATGGGAAGATGTATGGATGCCTGCCATGTGTACGTACACATGAGTGTTTGAGTCATCAGACTTTGCACAGTTTGTGTATGTGTGTGTGTATGGTGTGTGTGTGTCATGATATTTTTCAACCAACTTTATTTGAGTAAGCGCACTTTTTGCTTATTGTCAGTTAAAATTAGCTTGCATATGCTAAAACTGTACTCACCTTGTGTCTGTCACGGTGCGCTCCTTAATAGCAAATAAACGTAAAAAAAAAACAAAACAAATACACTAATTCGTGCAGTGTGGCAGTTATTCCAATACTTTTTATCTTTTTCTTATTTCTTTTTTTTGCAATCTATATACGTGACTGCGCCCAAACGTATTGAATACAATTGTTTCTAAATCTCTCAGCTCCGCTGCATAGGGCTACGTTGCTTATCAGCCTAGGAGGCGCAGCACTGAAAGAGCATCACACAGATTAGCGTTGTATGTAGGCAAACAGGGCACATTTAGTTGTTTCGGCGGCAACGTCGTCACACATGCAATTGTCAGAGCGTGTAGTAAAAAAAAACACAAAAAAAAAGGCAACAATTTGTTTTGAGTAACTGTCAGCCGACGCACGGACGCACAGACAGTTAGACAGACAGACAGACCGGGACAAAGCAACAGCAGACGCTGAACACAGACGTAGACGTAGACGCCCGTTGTGTATTGTCGCAGGTAGCAAAAGGTGTGCTCGAGTGCACTTTACACGCACGAATGTTGTGTACAGTGAATGCGATAAAAATCTTCACGCCACGCAAACGTCCTGGACGCACAGCAAATGTTTTCTGTAAATGAACGTGTATGAATGCCAGGGAAACCAAACGGCAATCGCTCAGGCCAGGCCAGGCCACAGCACGTTCATGCACGAGTATTTGGTATGTTCATTCATAAAAATTCGTAGAGTACAAAAGAACCGGAAACGGATGCACGGACGACGACTACGACCACGACCACGACGACGACGACGACGACGATGATGACAATGACGATGACGACGGCAACGTTGTCTGCCACGATCACGATCAAAACAATACAAGAAGTGGAGCGTAAAAAAGTGCGCGTTGTTTTTGTTATTGTTGTTGCTGTTGTTGTAGTATGTGTTTGTATGCTTTGCCTTTTGTATTAACTTTCGTTACGCCGCGTTGCATGCGAAGGATGCTTTTGTAGTACCACGTTGACGGAACATATGAGTGCCTGCTAAGCACATTGTTGTCGTAATTTGTTTGTATGCAATGCGTTTATTTTATTTTAATTTATTTATTTAGAATAAATATAAAAAATTTCATATAAAAAAATTTGCGATTTTTTTACAAATATGCGCAAGCATTTGATTTTATAGTATTTGGCTTATAATATTTGTAAATTTCTTTCGTTTTGTTTTTACTTTTACGCTAACACAATTTATAACTTTTGTTAGATTCTACACATTTGTTAATTATTTACACAACTGTTGTAATAGACGTAAAATAAATAATGAAAAAAAAAAAAGAAGAACATGCTGCGCAAGCCCCTACACGACTCATGCGCTATAAACGAACTTGACGCGCCGACAGCAGAAACTCGACTGCACTCAACAGCAACAGCAGAATGGCACCACCAGCAGCAGCAGCAGCAGCAGCGCGGCAGCAACAACAACTACAACAACAACAAGAGCACAAAATGTTTGTCGTATACACCTTTTCTACCTTGCTGCGGCTGTTTTTTTGTTGTTGTTATTGTTGTTGCTGGAAACCTACGCGCGTATGTTTTGTTGCTGTCTTATACGAACGAAATGCGTTCACAATGATTTCATACGTTCATTCATTCACAAAACACATTTTGTATTTCGTTCATTCTTGTTTTTTTTTTTTTGTATTTTCGTTATTTTTTTTTTCTTTCTTTTGTTTTTGTTTGCTTGTGCACAGTCGCGTAGGTCTGACTCTGAGTTTCATGAACATTTTTGTGGTTTGACGCATGCAAATTAACTGACGCATGTACGTGTCCTGCTGTTAAAAAAGCAGTTGTTAATAAAATCATATTTTTTTTTTGTTTACTTAAGGACGAATTAGCCGCATGCTAAATTCTTGAAAAAATTAAATAAATTCTATTAACCTTTTGGCGATTTCTGAATTGCTGTAAAAGCGCCGCAAGCGAAAATGTTAAAAAAAAAATAAGAATATAAAACGCACAGCAGACGCATAAGAAAAAGTTCTCACCAACTGTTGCAGTTCCAGTTAGACATGGCTGACCATAATAAGCGTATAGCTGCTTTATATTTGATTTTCACATAAGCACGCAAGCTACAACAAGATGAGCGCAAAACAATTTTTATATTTTCCGTTTATTCTTGTGCGCCTTTGAACTGCACAACGGGAGTAGCACAAATGCACAAATATGAACAACGGCCACAAGCATTTACAACAACAACACTCAAAGTGGTTGCTTGATTGCACTGCGCACACACACAAAACGGTCTCCGTTTACTTTAAACGAGACTTTCTTTTTATAACGACGAGCGCAGCTTGTCAGATTGACATTGGCATACTTAGTTAACTTAATGCTACTCTCGAGTGTTTACTTATTATATACTATTGTTAATTTGCTGTTGAGCCGCTTGCATCATGCGAGTCCTCCTGTTTGATCGGTGTCAGCGAAGGTGGGATGTTGAGCGTCTAAACAACAAATACAAAATAAAAACAAAATGCAATTGTTATATAAATCGCAAATAATTAGCTAATGAATATACAAACCTTGCCGGGGCAGGCTGCTTCATACTGATGTTTAAGACTCTCCATTTCATATATGCATGTGGATAAAGCAGTCCGCAGCTCGCAAAGCAAAACCATGTCTGAACGTAGCTCATTGAATGCATTCGATATGTCCTCAGTCGGTGGCGGTGATGGATCTATAAATGTAGGTGTAGAAATGCACATTAGCACAATAATAAAACAACAGCAAATGTCAGCTGTAGCAGTTACTCACCGACTTTAAACTCTTGTATTGCCTGCTCGAGCGCCTTTACTTTGCGCTGTCCAATGTTTGCGGGTAATTTCATTTTTTGTGAACGCAACGAAACGCCGGAACCACGTAAGTCAGCAAACTTAATGCCGCTGCTGCCGATTTCGATGGCATTTACGACCGAGTCCACCTTCGATGGGCGTGGTTGATGGTGTATCTTCTTCTTTTGCAGTTTCTTTTCGTACTTTCGCGCACTTTGTGCACCTGACGCATGTTCGTTTTGCTGATCTGCTTGGGAAATGAGCTTCTGCAAATCCTGAGTCTTACGCTCACGTTCCTTTTTCCGCGCTTCGATCTTTTTCAGCTCATTGATAAGCATTTGCTCTTCCTCCACCTGCTGCGTCGTGCGTTCAAATATTTTTTTTAGTTGTTCCTTGCGACGTCGCTCGTGGTCGGCATCATAACTGTACGGTTTTTTGTCAACGACGCTGCTAACAGTAGCAGTAGTACCGGTGCTACCGGCACCGCTGCCATTTTGTGCTCTAGCTTTGGTAAGCAGGGCAACCACTTCGTAATAGCGTTCCTTGAGATCTTCCACTGTTTTTGTACCATGTGTTGCACGATCCCAACGATCCGCCATAATAATGAAACGTAAATCAAAACTGCAAACCGGCAAAATACATTAACAATTAAGCAGTCCAAAGTAAACATTAGGGCACTCACCGTCTGGCCAGGTCAAAGAGATGATCCGTTTGTGGTTTATTCCAACTTTGTTGGTTGTTGCGCAAGTGGGCATTGTATTCCGACATTGTGTAGTTCGTGATTTGCAACTGCTTATTAAATTTAGCAAATGGATAATCGGCAGGTTCGTCGGACACGCGTTTCCAGTGATGAAATACTGCGCCATCGACACGCGCTGGATTTGAGAAAGGCGTCCATTCCCATTTGCGCACTTTCTTCATGCCAAGGCGTGCCTTAACTTGCTTATATCCCGAACCAATGCCAAGCGCAGTGTCTGCGGGCAGCAACGGCGGCGCATCCTTCTTGTCTGTGTAAAGCAACGCATAGACCTCGCGATGCATGCCTTCGGGTCGCTTAGATGCATGTTTAGCGCTAAATTTGCAATAAAATTAGAATATTTTAACAATGCACTTAAATAAACAAACTATTTTTAAGTTACCGCTCAAAGTTGCGTTTTTTTGTTGCTAAAAAGGAATCTCTTGTGATTTCGGGTGTATTGGCGCGTTCAATATCCAAAATGTCGCGCACATCAGCAGTCATGGTGATAGTTATTTATTGTCTTTTAGTTTATCTTTAATTAAAAATTAACTTTATTTCTAGAATAAGATGACATACAAAAAGTTCCAAATCGCAGTTCTGCAAAACCAAATAAATTATAGCAAATGTAGCGAATGGAAGTGAGAGAGCTTGTTGAAGAAAGACAAAAGACAAAGCAAAAAAAATACTCAAAATGCCGCTACCTAACCGATAACGTGTCGCCAAATGTAGCATTTCGCAGCGTTGAGCTTCTTGTTGCCTTAAAAGCGGTAATATTATTGTTTGTTTACAGACAAAATTTAGCCCGTATTTAAATGTTTATTTTTATACCAATATCAGCATAGGCATATTCTAGATTTAAGCTTACATATGTGCTAATTATGTTACAATTAACTTTTAAGCGTGTATCAGTAAACCATTTAATCATTCAAAAAATGTTTAATACAAAAACAAAAATCCTCCATACTTTTGACAATACAGCAACCCTAGTGTTCACACGTGCTACTGTTTTGGACAGTTGAAACAACTGTTTCATGTATTCAAAAGTCAGTGTGTTCACCGGTAGCGAGCACGTGTAGAACTGCGATATTTTTATTAGATCTGTAATCTAGTGTAGTGTAATTGTTATTAAGGAAGGTGTTTGCAATATTAACTTAATTTTACATGACACAAGTACGATTTCGCAATGGAAATAGACTTAAACAATATACGATATTGTGTGCAGACACTACGTGAACTGCTGCCTAAAAACGCATCTGACGGTCAAAGCGACCAACTGCTAAAATCATTTTTAAACAAAAACGTGAGCACAAATTAAACAACAATAGTTCTTATTACTGAAATAAAGTTCTTTTTATCTTAATAGCACTATACAGCGAAGGATGTGCAGCATTTATTTAAATACCTCAGTGCAAAACTGCAAGATGAAGCACACACTGTGCCGATCGCACATGCTTTCAAGGCATACTTATTACTCATTATAACGGCATCGCTGCGAGAAGACGTTCACTTGGCAGTTCAAAACTTTGCAGACTACCAGCGGGAATGCATAGCACTGTCAACGCTTATGGCTTTATCACTGGACGCAAAAAGGTATACAAATTGTTTAGATTCTCTTCTTTACACCGCGTGAAAACATAATATACGTCTTGCTTTAGGTTTGCCATGCATTACTTTCGTAATAAGCCAGCGCCTTTCCAGTTAACAGACCTAAACAGCCAAGCACCTCATACAAAGAAAACAAAAAAGATTGTAAATGAAGAAAATCAACAAGTTGATCAGTTGTCTCTGGTTCGCTGTCTGTATCGCTTGCTACAAAGTGAACCCATATACTTCAAAGAACTCTGGGACTGGTCGCACTTTGTTTTACAAATCATTAGCAACACAGCGTCAGATGAACTAACACAACTTTATGGTAATCATGTAGTTGCCATGCTGTCTAATATGACAACGTGTCAACTAAATGAACTCAATAGAAACATGTCGGCTGAAGTGCAGCTGCGTTTCGAACAAGAAAATCAAACAGCAGCAACGTGCGATATTGCACACAGCGAATCGCCAGCGGCTATCAAGGATGCCATCATTACAATGAATTTCGACAACGAAAATGTTACTAGCATCGAGGGCGTGCTGTTGCCCATATACAACAAAGAGAATAGTCGTTTCTATGCGCACACTGACGGTGCCTATGACAAAATAGTCAAAGTCGACTCGACAAGTGTGAATCTGCGTAGCATTGCGCTTGGCATAGCTGCAGCGAAGGCTATTTGCCTCACGGGACCAGTTGGCTGTGGCAAGACGACACTGGTCGAATATTTGGCACGTAAAACTGGGCGCATTTGCCCAAAGTCGAATGAAATCAGTAACCAACACGAACTAATGGAAAAAGAAAATCAGCAGGACGAATTACTTATAAGTAAAAACAAACAAAAACAAAAACTTAATGTGGGCGCCAAACGTAAAGCGCAGGCGGAAGTTGACACGCCACAAGACTTGTCTGGCTTTGAAGCAAATGGTTTCTTACGTATACAACTGGGTGATCAAACCGATAGTAAAATGTTGCTGGGCCAATATCGTTGCACCGATGTGCCAGGCGAATTTATTTGGTTGCCGGGCGTGCTTACACAGGTAAATGGCATTTTAATTATGCAAGCAAGCAGATTATTAAGTTTTGTTTATTTTCAGGCTGTTATGCATGGCTATTGGCTGCTGTTGGAAGATTTGGACTCGGCCACACAGGACACATATACAATACTGAGCAGTCTGCTGGAACGTAACTACCTAAGTGTGCCTGGATTTCGTGACTGTGTTAAAGTTGAACCTGGCTTTCAGTTGTTTGTCACAGTGCGGTAGGACACTCGAAATGTCATCTATGTATTAAATATTCACCTTTACATTTACATTTGCAGCACAAATAAGTCTGCGGTAAACTATGCACAAAAGTCACTATATTCTCTGCTCGAAAAATATCTTTACACTGTAAACATTTTGCCATTATCGCGCAATGAACTGTGCAAAGTGGTTAGCACCAATTATCCGAAACTGGCAACTGTGGCCAATCGCATCGTCGATGTATTCCTTACATTCTCCAGTGGTGCGCACACCTTGGCTGACAACTTGCGTCAGCAGGAAACCGGCGACAAAGCGGATACAACGGAGCAATACGTGGCTCTGCCATTCGAGCAAGTCACGTTGTCGGCCGTGCCAAATTCCGGACGTCTAGTTTCCACGCGCGATCTTATCAAACTGTGCCAACGCTCCAATCCAATGTTTTCAGTGACCAGCACGGAGTGTGCGTATTTCGTTTTCCAAAACGCCGTCGATGTGTTCTGTTCCTATTTGCCGCAAGGCAAAGAGAAGACTACACTGATCACCAGCATTGGTGCCAAGCTGAATATTATACAGTCACGTTGCGAGCACTTTGCCAATGAGTACAAACCAGACGTGCAAGTGGATCGCGAACGCATTAAAGTGGGACGTGCCACACTCCAAGCCAAGACGCCTATTGAGAACGGTGTGGATGTGGACGTTGGCGAACGCTTGGCACTGCAGGCGCAGAAACGTCAAAAGCTAACGGAAAACACTGCGAAACAAGTAACAGTTGCAAATGTTTCAGTGAGAAAAACTACCTTCTCGTTTACACGCATGGCTTCGTGCATTCTGGAGCGCATAGCTGTGTGTGTCTCGCATGCGGAGCCTGTGCTGCTGGTGGGCGAGACAGGCGTGGGCAAAACCTCTTCGGTGCAGTATTTGGCAGAGCGAACACAGCATAAACTCGTCGTTGTCAACATGAATAATCAATCGGATGTGGCCGATCTTGTTGGCGGCTTCAAGCCAGTTGAGCTCACCTACGTTATTGCTCCGCTACGCTGTGAGTTTGAAATAATATTTCGTAAAACCTTTAACCAGCAAAAGAACGAGGAATTCCTGAATAAGTTCAGTGTATGCTACAATCAAGGCAACTACGGCGTCCTGCTGAAATTAATGCTGACCGTCTGCCAATCCGTATTCAACAAGTCCGAACATAAGGAGATGGAGTTGCTGCCACGTTGGCAGGCGCTGCACACAAAGCTGAGCAAATTGAACAGCCAATTGGCCAAGTCGATAAACATCTCATTTGCCTTTATACCGGGTTCGCTGGTGAATTGCATTAAAAACGGCGATTGGGTGCTGCTTGATGAACTGAACTTGGCTTCGGCTGAGACGCTTGAATGTTTGTCGACCATTCTGGAACCGGATGGCTCCGTAGTGCTGCTCGAAAAAGGCGACTTTGAGCCAGTTAAACGTCATGCGGATTTTCGTATTTTCGCTTGCATGAATCCCAATACGGATATTGGTAAAAAGGATCTATCGGTGGGCATACGAAATCGCTTTACCGAATTCTTTGTGGATGAGCTCACGACAGACGCTGACTTGAGTCTGCTTGTCAGCGATTATCTCAGTGAGACGGGCATACAGAATAAATGCGTGCACAGCATTGTGAAGCTGTACAAGAAACTGAAGACGCTGTCAGCGCTGGAGCTCAACGATGGTCTGGGCAATAGACCTGTCTACTCATTGCGCACATTGTGCCGTTCGTTGCGCATTTGCGCTAAAAACTTGTGCGGCTCCATTGAACGTAATCTGTACGAGAGCTTCTGTCTGAGCTTCCTGACGCAACTTGATGCCTACTCGCATGACATTGTGCATCTGCTGATCAAAGACGCGCTGCTCAACAATCCGAAGGCGGCACTTAAGCAAGCGCTGCCCAAACTGGGCGAAGACTATCTCAACTTCGAAGGCTACTGGGTGCAGCAAGGACCGAAGCCGGTGTCGCCATGTGAAAACTATATTCTGACCGACAGTGTCAAGAGCAATCTAAAGGATCTGGCACGCATAATATCCATCGGGAAGCTGCCCATACTGCTGCAGGGACCAACGAGTGCCGGCAAGACGAGTCTGATCGACTATCTGGCCAAACGTAGTGGCAATCATTCGCTGCGCATTAATAATCACGAACACACCGACCTGCAGGAGTACATTGGCACCTATGCGACCGATGTGACGGGCAAGCTCAGCTTCAAGGAGGGCATGTTGGTGCAGGCAATGCGACACGGCTTCTGGATCATCTTGGATGAATTAAATTTAGCTTCGACGGACATTCTAGAGGCGCTCAATCGTGTGCTCGATGATAATCGCGAACTGTTCATACCCGAAACGCAGACCGTGGTCAAGGCGCATCCAAATTTTATGCTCTTCGCGACGCAGAATCCACCTGGTTTGTATGGCGGACGCAAGACGCTATCGCGTGCCTTCAAAAATCGTTTCATTGAATTGCACTTCGGCGACATACCGCGCGCAGAATTGGAAATCATTTTGGAGAAACGCTGTCTCATACCGGCATCGTTTGCACGCAAGATGGTGCTCTGCATGTCCGATCTGCAGAAGAATCGCAAGACCACCACGAAGAATGTGTTCACGCTGCGCGATCTCTTTCGCTGGGGCAATCGTTACACCAACGCCGACAAGTGCCTGCTGCAGGATCAGAAATACGATTGGAATCAGCATCTCATCGAGGAGGGCTACCTGGTCTTGTCGGCCAAGGTGCGCACAGCAACTGAAATCGAGATCATTGAGGAGACGCTCTATCGCAACTTCAAGAAACGCATCGACCTGGCGCAGCTCTTCGATGTGCACAATGTGCAGCATAGCTCCCCAGTGACAAGCAAAATCCTGCAAGCGATCAGCAATTACAAGGCACGCACCGACATTGTCTGGACACGCAACATGACACGCATGGCGGTGCTCACAGCGAAGGCGCTGCAGTTCGACGAACCGGTCCTGCTGGTGGGACCCACGGGCTGCGGCAAGACAACCGTCTGCCAGCTGCTCGCCGACATTGCGGGAGTGGTGCTGCGCATACTCAACTGTCACATGCACACCGAGGGCGCCGACTTTTTGGGTGGCCTGCGTCCGTGCCGCAGTCAAAGCGCTGACGGCGGCAATAAGCTTTTCGAGTGGGCCGATGGCCCGTTGATACACGCCATGCACGAGGGCTCCTACTTCATGGCCGATGAAATATCCTTGGCTGAGGACTCGGTGCTGGAACGTTTGAACTGTGTGCTGGAACCGGAGCGCACTGTGCTGCTGGCCGAGAAGGGCGGCCTCAGCGATGTGGAAGCGAACACGTTGGGCCATGAGTTGGTTGTGTGCGCCAAGTCTGGCTTCCAGTTTCTGGCCACAATGAATCCCGGCGGTGACTTCGGCAAGAAGGAACTTTCGCCAGCGTTGCGTAATCGTTTCACTGAAATCTGGTGCCTACCCTCCGATAACAAGGCTGATCTCGTCGAGATCGCCTACAACTGCATGCACACTTCGGGTCACGAAACGGCCGAACAGCAGCAGCATAGGCACAAGATCGCTGATTACCTAGTCAGCATTGTGCTTTACATACGTCAGGTGCATGATAAATTTAAATTCTCGGTGCGTGACATACTTGCTTGGGCCAATTACATGGTCAGCAATGCCAAGCTGAGTTTTGCCGAGCAGGCGATTTATGGCTTGGAGACCATCTTTCTGGATGCGCTCGAAATGTTGCCGCATGAGTCCGCACAGCAGATTGAAGATTTAAAGGCAACGATTAAAGCATATGCGGTCGCCACAGCCGCCAACGTATTGAACATCAGCTTTAAGCTCAGCGATGTGGAGCAGCTGCGTGGCCAGGAAGTGTTCATGCGGCAAGACGAATTCGGCATAAGTCCGTTCTTTATAGCGACCAATCCGCAGCGTCAAGTGGCCGGCAATGCGGATTTCTTTTTCGATGCGCCGACCACCAAACAGAATCTGTTCCGTTTGCTCTCGGCACTCACGTTGCGTAAGCCTGTGCTGCTCGAAGGACCGCCCGGTGTGGGCAAGACGTCGATTGTCGAGAGCATCGCGCATGCGATTGGCTATCAGATCGTGCGCATTAATCTTTGCGAGCACACCGATCTGGCTGATCTGTTCGGCACAGATCTGCCGGCGGAGGATAATATTTTGGACAGCAGCAGCAGTGGTGGATCTGTCGTTGCCAAGGATAAGCGCATGGGCGCATTCGTTTGGCGCGATGGGCCGCTGCTGGCCGCATTAAAAGCTGAAAACACTTGGATACTCTTGGATGAACTGAACTTGGCGCCGCAGTCCGTACTTGAGGGCCTGAATGCGGTGCTCGATCATCGCGGTGAAGTCTATATACCCGAGTTGAATAAGAGCTTTCAGCTGAACAGTGCCACACGCATATTCGCCTGTCAGAATCCCTTGAAGCAGGGCGGCGGACGTAAGGGTCTGCCGCAGTCCTTCCTCAATCGTTTCAATAAGGTCTATCTGCGCAAGCTCACAACGAATGATCTGCTGCATGTGGTGAATCTCAAGTATGGCAAGTATTTTGAGCAGTTGCGTCTGCACTTTGTGCAACTCCTGCCAAACGCTGCAGAGTATGCCAATTTATTCGAGCTGAAGTTAGCTGCCAGCCAGTCAAGCGAAACGGTTGCCTTTGACTTGGCCGAACGTTTGGTTAGCTTCTCGGAGTGCCTGGATCAAGGCGTTGCCAGCATGGAGTACTTCTACAAAGGTGGACCATTCGAGTTCAATCTACGCGACATATTGCGTTGGTGTGATCTATTGCACAATTCAGAGACCGGCTACATAGTCAGAGAGAGCACATGCACGCCAGCCACTTTGGAGCTCTTCAATACACGCTTCGCTGAGTTTCTGCTGACACTGTACGAACGCATGAAACTCATCTACTATCAACGCATGCGCTCCGAACAGGACAGACTGCATATACGCAACACATTTGCCCAGGTCTTCAGCTGTGATGCCGAACGCTTGCATGCGCTCTCCGAGGATGTTGCGCTCTACTGGACTGACGACCGCGTTTATCTCAACGATGTGGTGCTGCAGCGCAATGGCCATGCAGATGTGCTGCGCGTGCAGCCGAGTGCGGACACAGCGCCACTCTTGCTGGCCACACAGCGTGAGCTGTTCAAGCAAATCGTTGAGTCGGTGCACATGGCCAAGCCAGTGCTGCTCTGTGGCCCAACCGATACGGGGAAGACAAAGTTGATCGACGCCTTGTGCCAACTGTCCAATCAATCCTGCAATACGGAAACCATTGATGACTCTGTCACCGGCAGTTTTCAGCAGGTAATTACATTGCCATGTGTTTTCTCGCACGTCGCCTGCATACATTTCTCAATTGCAGATCGATCTTAATCGTCATTTGGAAGAGATCGCAAAAAATGTGGAGAATTTGCTAATGCACATCGTGCAAAACGTCATTTTGCATAGCGGCAAGCCTCAAATAGCTCAGACCCTTATGGAACTCTGGAGCAGATACAGCATGCTTTCAAAAACTAAAACTGGTAAGTGCTCACTGCTACATGGAATTCCTCATCGGCATCGCTCCAATAATTCATAACAAACTGCTGGTCCCTTGAAAAAACTTCGTTACTTTGTAAAGCTTCCATAATTTGCAATTCTTGCACAATTCAATGAACATGAAACCTCTTAAAAATCGTAATTTGTTTTTAAAACCTCCTATAATCCGTAATGGAAAACGTTAAACCAAAAAAAAAATGGTTTTCTGTTTAACTACCGTTAACTTTTGTAGACAACTTTGTCGCCTTCATGTCGCTTCATTGTTCTCCCTGACTATATTTCGCAGTAGAAATTGGTGAAAATCAACTGAAATATAAAAGGCCCGTTAATTCGTTTTTTATTCCCTGTACCAAAATATGGTAAAGGGCATATTAAAGTTGTGCGAATGTATGTAACGGGCAGAAGCAGGCGTGGCAGACCCCACAAAGTATATATATTTTTGATCAGCATCGAAAGGCGTGTCGATCTAGCCATCTCCGTCTGTCTGTCTGTCAGTATGAACACACGGATCTCGGTAACGGTAAAACCTACAACCACCAAATTTGGCACGAAGACTCCACCAATACATAGGCATAACGAGTTTATTTTTTTTTTTTCGATATTCGACCTATAACATATAGCTGCCATTGGAATGATCGGTCGAAAACCCAATTTTGTAACCAAAACCCTTTTGTTTTTTATACCCTGTACCAAAAAATGGTAAAGGGTATATTAAAGTTGTGCAAATGTATGTAACAGGCAGAAGGAGGCGTGGCAGACCCCACAAAGTATATATATTCTTGATCAGCATCGAAAGGCGAGTCGATTTAGCCATGTCCGTCTGTCTGTCTGTCTGTCTGTCTGTCTGTCTGTCTGTCTGTCTGTCTGTCTGTCTGTCTGTCTGTCTGTCCGTCCGTATGAACAAAAGGATCTCGGAAACGGTAAGACCTACAACCACCAAATTTTGCACGAAGACTCTCTCAATCCATAGGCATAACAAGTTTATTTTTTTTTTCGATATTCGTCCTATAACATATAGCTGCCATAGGAACGATCGGATGAAAACTCACATTTAGTAACTAAAACCCTTTTGTTTTTCAAGATATCTTCACCAAATTTTAAATTTAAAAGTTTTAGCCAATGTGTAATCACATGTCTAAATATCATGTATATCGGTTCACTATATCATATAGCTGCCATAGGAACGATCGGCCGAAAAACAAGATTTACTGAGAAAAACTTTTTTGTTTATTAAGATATCGTTACCAAATTTCGGATTTGACAGTTTTAGGTAATATCCAATCATAATCCTGAATATGATAAATATCGGTTTACCAGAACATATAGCTGCCATAGGAATGATCAGCCGAAAAATGGCTTTTACTAAAAAAAAATTTTTTTTTTGTTTTGGATTGGGTACAGGGTTTTCTATAGTCGGTTACACCCGACTATAGCCCTGCCTTTCTAGTTTTAAATTTCGTTACCAAATTTTATATTTAATAGTTTTAGCTAATGCTAATCTAATCACATATCTCAATACTATATATATCGGCTTCCTATATTATGTAGCTGCCATAGGAACGATCGGCCGAAAAACAACATTTACTGAGAAAAACTGTTTTTTATACCCTGTACCAAAAAATGGTAAAGGGTATATTAAAGTTGTGCAAATGTATGTAACAGGCAGAAGGAGGCGTGGCAGACCCCACAAAGTATATATATTCTTGATCAGCATCGAAAGGCGAGTCGATATAGCCATGTCCGTCTGTCCGTCTGTCCGTATGAACGCACGGATCTCGGTGACGGTAATACCTACAAACACCAAATTTGGCACGAAGACTCGCCCAATACATAGGCATAACGAGTTTATTTTTTTTTTTTCGATATTCGACCTATAACATATAGCTGCCATTGGAATGATGGGCCGAAAACCCACATTTAGTAACCAAAACCTTTCTGTTTTTTAAGATATCGTTACCAAATTTTGTATTTAATAGTTTTAGCTAATGCCTAATCACATATCTCAATATTATGTATATCGGTTTCCTATATTATGTAGCTGCCATAGGAACGATCGGCCGAAAAACAACATTTACTGAGAAAATCGGTTTTTTTTATTAAGATATCGTTACCAAATTTTGGATTTAATGATTTTAAGTAATATCAAATCATATTCCCGAATATTATAAATATCGGTTTACTATAACATATAGCTGCCATAAGAACGATCGACCAAAAAATGGCTTTTACTAAAAAAAAAAATGTTTGCTTTTCTTGAGATATCCTTACATAATGAATACAAAATATTAAGGCAACAAAAAGATATATCCAGTTTTGGATAGGGTACAGGGTTTTCTATAGTCGGTTACGCCCGACTATAGCCCTGCCTTTTTAGTTCTTTTTAAATCTCGTTGAATCGAAATCTTGATAATTCAAAAATCCCTCTTATTCCTAAAAAAAAAATACTGTTTTTTTTCCGAAATCCCTTGTAATTTCGGATTATCCGGATTCGACTGCAAAAGCAAGAAATATGAAATGAAAGTATATTCCAAGTCTCAGCATATAAAGCAAACGAAGATCAGCTTGTTTATGGAGAAGAAGTAGTCAGCATCAAATTAGTTTTAGGTAGAACTATCGAGTTAAAGTTTAAATAGTTGTTGGGGAAAAAATACATTCTTTTGTCAATTCAAAATTTATTGAAAGAGTAAACCAAACAGAATCATATTGTAATTGTGAATCGCTGTGTGCTAATAAATTTTTATATTTTTCATGTGCATTTAGAGTTCAAAAATACTGAAGCCACGTCCGAAGAACTGCGGCTGTTCCAAAGACGAATAAGCAATCTAAATGATGTTATAGCGGAACTTAAAATGCTAGCCAGCCATGAGCAAACGACTAAGCACATCTTGGGCCAGCAGGATGCACGTCTGGCGGTGTTGAGGAAGCACGTTAGTGCCGCCGAGACACTCAATACTGGCGGTTCCTTTGAATGGGTGGACTCGAAGATCGTGCAGTCATTGAAACGTGGCCAGTATCTGCTCTTGGAGCATGTGAATCTGTGCTCCTCCGCTGTGCTGGATCGTCTGAATTCCGTGTTCGAACCCAACGGTAAATTGCTCATCTCCGAGAAAGGCGTCACGGCGACCGACAGCGCGGAAATAGTCGAAAAGGCGCCGAATTTCCGTGCATTCCTAACAATCGATCCAAAGAACGGCGAATTGTCGCGCGCCATGCGCAACCGCTGTGTGGAACTGGCACTCACCAAGGACACCTACGACGTGGACGACATGCGCGCCATAGTGCACGCCCAGGGAGTGCGGCACATTGAGGCCATCGATTGCATACTCAGCATACATGCGGACATCTGCCAGCTAACCGAAATACACAGCTACACGGTGACGCAGCTGACGCAGCTGGCATTCCTCACCGCCGCCTACAGACGCATCGGCTATGCGCTGCAGCGCGCCATCTATGTGAGCGCCATGGAGGTCTACGTCTATGCGGCCAACACCGACCTCATGGGCTACGGACTGGCCTACTATCAGAACAAGCTGCGCGAAACGGTGCTGAGACACACGACGCCCTTCGTCGACACCGCCGGCCAGGCACAGGCAGACCACCTGGCTAATGTGATACTGCGCTGCAGCGATCTGAGCACCAGTGCCATGCTGCGACTGCAAACGACGCCGCTGAGCATACTGCTGGCCCACGATGAGCTGACAGTGGCGCAGCAGCAATTGGCCGCGCTCTGCCAGCCATTTGAGCAACTGCAGCTGGCCGAACTGTCGCCGTTGCAGCTGAGGTGCTACTATCTTTATATGCTGTATGAGTGCAGCACGCTGGCGGATCTGGACATGCGTCAGCTGCAGGTGCAGCAGCTGCTCAGCGCGCAGCCACAACTGCAGCAGCTCGCCGGCAAGTTCTATGCCTGTCTGCGGCAGCAGTCGCGTTTGCGCAGCAGCGCACTACCCTGGAACCGTAAACTGTTTCCGCGCATCAGAGACTATGCCCGGCAGTGCACGGACGAGACGGCAGCCATGCACGCGGCTTATGCGGCCAGCGCAGCGCTGCTCGGGCAACTGCTGCTGCACGATATACCGCAGCAGCCGCTCTGCAAATGGCAGCAACTGGACGCGCTGACCTATGCGCAGGCAGTCAGCGCCAAGCGCATTACCGATAAATTCAATAATGAGTTGCTCAAGCAACTTGGCGACTTCCTCGCTGGCCTGCAGCACATACTGACCCAGACGCTGCCGCAAGCCACGCAGCTGACGCTGCCACAGTATGCGCGGCTCATTGCCGGCTATCGCTGGTTCAATCGTTTGCTGACTGCGGCACAGCAGCCGATCTACAGCCGGCATAAGGAACTGCAGCTGGATCTGTTGGACAAACTGTTGCTGCACTACAAGTGGCTGACGAAACACTTGCTGCAGCTGCTCGCCGAGATCATGCCCGACTATGCGCAGGCCAATGCAGCCTATGCCGGCAGCCTGCGGCAGCTGGAGCAATACGCGCTGAGTGTGAAGCATCCGTTGAACCTCATGCGCAAACTGTATGCCAAGCAGCTGACGCAGTTTCAGCCATTCTATCAAACGGAACAGGTGCGTCGACATTTAATAGGAAGTCAGGAATTTATGTCATATTATTTATATTTTCCTTTTTTTTTTAGTTGGAAATTTATGCGCTGGCACAGGAAATGGATGAACTGCTGCGTATGGTGCCGGCTTATGGTAGCCACAGCAAAGAGCTGCAGCTGAGCAAACTGCAAGCGCAGACCAGCCAGACTGCGCGGCAAATGCGCGCCTTGCTGCAGCCGCAGCTGCACACTGCATGCGCTTACAAGTTCAAGGACATGCCAGGCCTGCCAAGCGCTCAGGGCGAGAAGTTGCCAGTGGAGCTGCAAGAGCTGCTGCAGCACTGGCTGACTGCGCTGCCAGCCAACGATGTGCCAGTGGATGCGTCTAATCTAACAACATTGCAGACACTCGGCCAGGACTTGCGTCTGTTGCTGACGCAGACAGCGGAGCAGCAGGAGCAGGGACAACAGCACTTTGAGCTAAACGACGTAGCGCTGCATATGCTGCCAGTGCGTGATTTTTATCTGAATAAATTGCTCAGCCAAAGTCTGAATCCGCAGCAAGCGTCGCTTATGCCAATCATCAGCGTGCAGTACTGCGAGGAGCTGAGCACGCTCAGCAGCGACAACTGGCAGCTGCTGGCCACACTCAATGGCCAGCAGCACAGGCGCCTGGCAGCCGCGTATGCCGAACTGTGTCAGCATATGCAGCAGCTGGCCACGGTGCAGCAGTTTGCGCAGTTCCAGGCGCACTTGGGTGAAGCCTTGTACAAAAGCATTCGGACCTATGCACGTTTGCTCAACAGCGCCGCCCTGCGCCATCAGCTGGAGAATGTGGCCAACCGAAGCGACTGCATCGGCCTGTGCAGCAGCAGCAGCCAGCCAATGGATGTGACGGAAATCGACAGCAGCTATCGCTATGCCGGACCAGCGCTGACCAATGCAGTGACGACGCTGCTGCTGCAGCCACACAGCATGCAACTGCAGCCGGTGCCGCTGGCGCAGCTCGACATCTGGCGTCTGCGGCTGCAGGAGCTGCGTCAGCTGCTGTGGCACAATGCAGGCCTGATGACGCCCGCCTGCCAAGTGCAGCTGAACAATTTGGCATATACGCGGCACAATGCCAAACGCTTGCGCTGCGAGCTGGGCCAGCTGCAGCAAGTGTGCGCGGCTGAGACGGCCGATGCCGGCTTTCAGCAGCTGACACAGGCATTTATGGCGACTGCTGAGCCACTGCAGCAGTTGGCGGACTTGGCGGCGGCGGCAGAGCAGCAGACTGCTGCTGGCTATCAGCGCATGCAGTATGAGACTGGCTTGGCGAATACGCTGATTGGCGCCTTGGAGCTGCAGCTGCTGACGTTCACGCCGCTCATCGATCCCGTGGAGAAGAATCGCCTGAAGAATGCCTACATTGCCGATGACATCGACTGTCTGCGCAGCTTGCTGGCCGTCTACGATTGCATGCGCATTGTCATGAAGTATAAGAACTTCGGCGCCGACATTTATGCGCAGCTCGAGCAGCGTCTGCAGCATGCACGCCGGCAGCAGAGCAAATTCGCACAGAAGGTGGCCCTGCGGCCCGAGACCTGTTTGTACGGCGCCCTGGTGCAGGACGTCACACACTTCCTGCAGACCAACTGCGCGCCGCTGGCCATGTGCAAGCTGCTGGCCGATGTGCAAGCCATCTGGCAGGGCTTCCGGCAGACGCAGCCGGCCACTGCTGCCGCGCAGCTGGCGGAGCGCTGCAACGAGTCTCTGAGCAAAATCGAACTTTGGCTGGCCAATGCGCAGCGTTTCGTGCAGCACACACTGAAGCCATATGCGCTGTACTATCGTGACTTTGTGCAGCCCCTGCGCTGCGCCGTCCTGCAGACACGCTTCGGCCTGGAGCAGCTGAAGATCGTATTGCGGCAGCTGTGCGTGTTGGGTGCGCCGCAGGCATTGGATCTGGCCAAGCTGGAGCGTGTGCTCGGCAATATGGTGCAGTTTCCCGCCTCGCAGCAGCTGGCCATATACAATGCCGACGTGTACAGTCTGCTCGAGCATATGCCGCACGGTGAGCATGACTACTTTGCGCTGCTGAAGGTGAAGCTCGGCGAGTTGCAGCATTGCATTGGGCTGGCAAAGTGCATTGATGAGTTGAACTTTGGCGCCTATGACTTCGCCTTGAATGTCTGCAATCAGACATGGCAGAAGGAGGAGGAGCGTCGGCGCAAGCAGCAGGAAGAAGCTGATAGTCTGTATGTGAGCAAGACCCGCTGTACCACTGAGGATGAAGAGCTCTTGGAGCTGCAGGAGATCGCCGAGCATTTCCCCACACATCTGGAGGAGGACTTTGGCGAGTTCGTGGCCGAGCCGACGCTGGAGCAAGTCATGAAGCTGGACAAGCAGGCTAATCTCAAGGCGAAGCTCTCGCAAATCATCAGCAGCGAGGACTACAGCTACTTGGCGCAGAATTTCATCCACGTGATGACCACATACACGCAGGTGCCATATCACCAGGCGCCCACCACGCAGCAGCCAACTGCGCCCGATCCGGTGGCCAGCTACCAGGCGCGTCTCGGCGTGTTTGCCAAGCTGTATGCGCGCCACAAGGAGGCGCTCAACGATAGCCTGGACGAGGCGGCCTACAACGGCCTGTGCTTTGCCGTGGGCCTGCAGCAGCACATGCTCGGCGACATTGGCTTCCTGGAGCAGCGCGCCAAGCACTATGACTTCTACAAGGATGCGAATATCGCCGAAATAGGCGACTGCGGCGATGTGCTGCAGCGCATTGAGGTGCGTGTCGTGGCGCAGCTGGAACTCTATCCCGAGCATGCCGGCCTGCAGGACATACAACGTGTCATCGCGCGCATCCGCCAGCTGCCCGCGACGGCGGCCGTGGTGCGCTACAACACCGGCTTCCAGCTGCTGCGCCAGAAGCTGTCGCTCTGGAACGAGGTGGCGCACAAGCAGAATCACTTGCGCGCCGAGGAGCACGAGGTGGCCGAGTACGTGCAGCGCTGGACCAAGCTGGAGCTGCAGCACTGGCGCATGTGCCTCAGCCAGACGCAGCAGCTGGTCGAGACGCAGGCCCATCGCTATTGGTTCTTCATCTACAATCTGTGCCAGCAGTACATCCAGCAGCAGGCGGTGGACAATTCGTACACGCAGCTGAAGTATGCCGAGCGACGCTTCGGCAATCAGGAGCTGCTCGATGCCGCCGATTGCGGCGACAAGGTGCAGTTGGACGCCGCAGCCGTCATACGCATACTGCGCCAGTTCGTGGAGGTCGCCTGCTATGGCGACTTCCATGTGCGGCTGCAGCTGCTGCAGGCATTCGAAATGTATCTGCAGAATGTGAGCAAGTACAGTGCACAGCGCCTGGACGAGCTCATAGCCGGACTGCACAATCTGCAATTGTACTTTGCGCAATTCGCCGGCGAGATTAGCGAGACGAATAGAAGCCGACGTCTGCCCATCGAGAAGAAGCTGAAGGAGTTCGTCAAGATCGAGAGCTACAACAAGGATCTGTCGTACTTCAGCATGCGGCATAACATTGCGCGTGTGCATCGCAGTCTGAGCAAGTTCCTGAAGGAGTATCGCCTGCTGCTGCAGCAGAAGATCACGCCGGTGTTTCAGCCGAAGGACGCCACGGTCAAGGATTACAATTTCGCCAACGACAAAGGCAAGGATCTGCGCTACGATACACGCATCAAGTATTATATGCCCGAAGTCAGATGCTTCGTAGCCACGGAAAAGCTGCGCGAACGCTATATACCCGATGTCATGGCAGCAGCCAGCATTATGTTGCCCGATCAGAGCCTTGCCATGCTGCAGAAGGCGGGCAAACACTTTGCCACGGCACGCAACGTGGTGAAGGAGACGGTGCTGCAGGCCAACTATCCGCAGCTGATCATTGCCATTGACATGCTGCTGGTCTCGCAATTGGAACGCTGCGAGCAGCTGCGCAATCTCAATGTGGACCGCAGCAAGGAGCGACCCAAGCAGATACTCGAGGCTAAGCAAATACTGCAGCAGAAGCGCAAAGCGCTGTCCGACCTGTTCAAGACACTCACACAGCTCGGCCTGAACTATAAGACGGGTCTGCTGGAGTCCTCACTGGGCAGCGACTTCGAACAGTTCACGTTGGCGCCATTCTGCATTCGCACAATGCTGGGCGCCTTCAAGGAGAAACATCTTGGCGCCAATCTGGTGCAGCTGAACGAGCATCTCGACTTGTACTATGCCAAGTGCATCTTCAAGCTGAAGCTGCTGCAGAACGTCATGTTGGCACCCCTGTCTGAGCTGGGGCCGCCGAATATTGAGCGCATGAAGGGATTCGCCATTGACATGTTCTTGCTGGTGCAGCAGCAACGTCAGCTGCTGGGCACATCCACACAGCAGGTCTATGATCTGTGCACGCAATTGCAGCATCTGAAGGACATGGCCAAGATTGCCTGGTCGGCTGATGTGACAGCGGCCTCATTGGATTTCAGTGAGCACAGCCGTGCCTATGCAGCACTGAAGGCTGCCCTCTGCCATATGCGCTTTGTGCTGCAGCAATTCCAAATGTTGCTCGCCTGTGCGCCAACGCAGGAGCAGGCGGCACACTGCATCACAGCCGAGCAGGAGAGGCAGGTAATGTGCCAAGGCACAGCAGCCTACAGCGTCGTGGAGACAGCCTGTGCAAACATATTGTCCCGGGCCAAGGCCACGCTGAGCGATATGCTGAAGCAGAACTCCGACTTTTTGGAACCCGCCAAGCTGCACTTGTACCAAAGCACCCATGACGAACTGTTGGCCGAGCTAAGGAAAATATTATGCATATTGAAAACGTCCAACGATGCAGCAGCAACCTATTTGCCATGTGCACAGCCGCTGCTGGAGTTGCTCAGCGCTGTGGAGAAGAGCACAACTGCTGAGCCGACTGAGGCCAGTGCAGCTCTGCCCATTGACTATGCGAACATCGACGCCGAACTGGCCAATATACTGCATGCGATGCTGCTGGCGCTGCAGAAGATCTACAAGAAACATGCGCCAGCTGCGACAACTGCGGCGGATGCCTCCGAATCACCCACGACGGCGCGCAAACGACGCAGCACCGAACTGCAGAATGCCGATGCAGCCTACGAACTGCAGCAGCAGCATCTGAAGCGTGCACTGGGCAGTGAACTCGATGCAGATTGGCAGCTGCTCAATATGCCGCGCATTGTGGACAAGCTGCAGAATATTTTGCTGAGCCTGAAGCTTGGTGCCAGCGGCACAGAGAAGCTGCAGTGCGCGCGTAGAGTCATAACGTTGGTGCCGCTGCTGGAGCAGTATCATCTGTTGGCCGAATACTATTTGCTGCAGCAGCTGGGTGCGCATAAGATCACGGCAAAGATGCTGTCGCTGATGCTGACCGTGTTTGTGGAGATCGGCACGAAGGGTTTCTGCGTGCCAGCCGATTTGATGCAGGACGAGGAGGGTCAGGCGAAGAATGATGAGAAGCAGGGTGATGGTTTTGGTTTTGAGGATGGCACGGGCGAGAATGATGTTTCGGATAAAATTGAGTCGGAGGATCAACTGGATGATGCCAAGAAGCCGGAAGATCGTAAGGATGACAACAACAAGGAGGAGCAGCAGGACTGCAAAGAGGAGAAGGGTATTGAGATGAGCGATGATTTTGATGGGAAAATGCAAGATGTTGAAAAACCGGAAAAAGAAGAAGACGACAGCGGCGAATCTGAAGATGAGGAGCTGAACAAGGAAATGGGCGAAACGGAACAGGGAGCTGAACAATTGGATGATCAAATCTGGGGTGACGATGAAGAAGAGGAGGAGGAGGACAAGGAGCCGGAGAATGAGGAAATGAATGATGATGATCAGGGTAAAGGCAGCAAAGATGAGGATGAAAAGCATAATGATGCCGATGCCCAGAATGATAAGGGCAAAGAAGAAGGTAAAGATGAGCATGAGCAGGATGGCTTAGATGCAGCAAATGAACCAAACAGTACAGACAAACGTAAACAACAAGAGAAGGACATTGACAATATGAACGATCAAGAAGAGGTCGACGAAGAACAAGATAATCCCTATCATAATGAATTGGAAGAACCGCCTGAGGCGGAAGAAATGGACTTGGGCGATATGAACAATGCTGATGAAGGGCAGGATGAGGGCGATGAGCAGAACGGCGATGAAAACCCATTTGATATCGATGCAATGAAAGAAAATATGCCACCACCAGAACCGGATGCTGCCGAGAATGAAGGCGAAGATGCTGAAGAGAAGGATAACGAGGACAATGACAATAATGCTGACAGTGATAGCGATGATGAACAGTTGAATTTTGAGAAGAAGGATACAAATGAGCCAGATGACAACGATGATCAACAGAATGAGCAGCAAAACGAGGAAGAAGAAGAAGCCGAAACACAAACACGTGGTGACTTGGAGCAAGATGCCACAGCAGAGGAAGAAGAACAGCAAAGTGAGGAAAAAGCTGAAGATAAAACTGAGGAGAAACCTGAAGAACATACACAGTCGAAGGACAAGTCCAGCAAGGAAGAGAATGCGCAATCGATGCCAGACACCGATCAAAAAAGTTCAGCTGACCAGGTGCAAAACCAAGAAGACAATGTGCAGCAGGATGAGAAGTTAGACGAACAAGAAACTGGCGAAGAGAAAGACGGTGTTGGACAAGCCGAGAACGAAGTAAGTAACCGGGTTGCGGAGTCTGTGTGTAATTACTGAGTGTTCACATGCGTCTTACCCGTATAGATCAATGATGGCGGCCACCAGGGCATAGCTGAGACCAAAGAAACCATTTCACAGGAGGAACGTAAGAACGAACGCGAAACACAAGAAAAACGCAAACAGGGACGCACGAATGAGGAAAGATCTTTGGGTATGTATTCTCTATTGTGATTCGATTGAAATTTGATTTATTATAAATTCAAATGCTTTAAATGTTGAACGCAGGTGAGGCGGAGCAAAACAAATTAAAGCAGCTAAAGACGATTGACAAAATGCAAAAAGAAAAGCAAGAAGACGTTGACGACGAAACAAAGAATGAAACCCCTGCCGAGGACGTCGAGGCTGAAGAGTACCAGCATGTCAAGGAGCCCAAGAACAGCGACAAAACGACTCTAGACAATGCCACCGAAGATCAGTCAAAGCAAATACAACACCAAGCAGACGAGGAAACCAAGGAGCAGGAAGAACCGGCAACGGATGCTGAAAACGTTGACGAGTTAATGGATGTGGACAAGCAGCCCGAAGACGCTGCAGAGGATGAGCAACTGGAACAACTAAATGCTGAGAAACACGAGCACAGCAAATCGGAAAAACCCGCCAAAACAGAAAAGTCCACGGAACGTATTGAGACGCCCGAGGAGATATTAATCGACGGCGAAGTTGTGTCCACAATGCAAGTGCCACGCAGCGCTGACACGACGGCACACTGCAATAGCGAAATCATGCTGGATAAATCCACGCAGGCACAGGAACTAAGCACAAGCGCACAAATGGAACTGCGCCAGGCCTACCAACAGCAACTGACAGCACCACAAGTATTGCAGCCGCAGCACGAGGACTACGAAACTTGGCAGACGGTCTCGCATCGCATGACGCAGAATGCACGCGATCTCTGTGAGCAGCTGCGTCTGATATTGGAGCCGACCAAGTGCACGCGCCTCAAAGGTGACTACCGCACTGGACGTCGCATAAATATGAAAAAGATTATACCTTATATAGCGTCGCAATTCCGTAAGGATAAAATCTGGCTGCGTCGCACGAAGCCGGCACAGCGCGACTATAAGATCACCATTGCCATCGATGACTCCAAGTCAATGCATCACAATAACTCGAAGACGCTAACGCTGGAGGCGATCTCATTGGTCTCGCAGGCATTGACGCTGCTCGAAAGTGGCCGACTCAGTATTGTCTCGTTCGGTGAAGCACCGAAAATTATACTCAACCACACGGAGCAGTTCGATGGGCCCAGGTTGGTGAGTGCGCTGAACTTTGCGCAGGATAAAACTAAAATAGCTGGTCTGCTGGATTTTATACGCACCGCGAATGCCGAGGAGGGTGCACTGGGCGGTGACAATGGACTCTTTGAGAATCTTTTGCTGATACTAAGCGACGGACGTAACATTTACAGTGAGGGAAAAGTGAAGGTAAGTTTTAAGCTTATAAAAACAAAAAAGAATCCTTAATGCTAATGCTGCAATGTTGTACAGGTCAATAATGCCATTAAATTGGCTCGACTGCAACGTATTTTCCTGGTGTACATCATTATTGATAATCCTGATAACAAGGTAAGTGCCAACACTTGGTCTTGCTGAAATGTGAAATTGAAACTCATTAATTGTTTTTTTTTTTTGTGTTTTATGTATAATCAGAGCTCCATACTTGATGTGCAGCATATGGAGGTTTTGGCTGATAAGTCGATTAAAATCAAAGCCTACTTGGACGTATTTCCATTTCCTTACTATGTCATCGTGCGTGACCTGAATCAATTACCGTTGGTGCTCAGCGAGGCTATGCGACAGTGGTTTGAACTTGTCAATAGCGAACAATGAAATATTAATAATAATTAATGAACTGTTTAATTGTACATATGATGACTACTTAGCTCACTTGGTTAGTTAGCAAATATTTAATTGTTAATTTTAGAATAGTTGCTAAGTAACAAATCCGTCTGCTAAGTGTTTAGGAAACGGTTTAACGTTTGTTGTTTATTTTATAAGTATACCTTTTTGGTTTGGGCCAGGCCCCTTAAAAGAGTTCGAAAAATTATATCGCACTTTTGATACATTTTATACACTGAATACATTGCACATATATCTTAAATATAGAGACGACAAACAGTGAACTACAAAAATATTTCAATTATACACGCATGCATGAATTATTCTTACCAAAAATAAAATATAAAAAGAAAAGGATTCGCTTAATGTAGTTCAACTTGTAAATCGAAAGGATACTCTTTGGAATTAAGACTCTGTCTGAAGAGTTGTGTATGCTGCCAGGCGACATCTCCGACGCCACCGCTGAGCACGACTTTAATTTGGAATTCGTCTGCGCCTTCTATTTGAGTATTGCCATCGGGCGTTGTGACGTGCAACACTATTTTGCCAACGCCAAATGTTTTCGTATCGAAATGCAGTTTGTAGGACTTCACCTTGAGGCTTGTCTGCGCGAAGCTGAATTTCCATACGATTTCAGCA
Source organism: Stegana nigrithorax (assembly GCA_037044495.1). NCBI lineage: Eukaryota > Metazoa > Arthropoda > Insecta > Diptera > Drosophilidae > Stegana > Stegana nigrithorax. The sequence goes on from JBAMBQ010002773.1 coordinate 49,903, forward strand.
TTGTCGGTGCCCTCTGCATTGAAGTGATGAGATGTCTTGGCGTCCTCTTAGCTTTCTTTTTTTTTTCTTTTGTAAAATGCAACTTACCCACACGTGCCAAGTAAGCCATCTTCCAATCACGTTCCACTTTGCGGAATATATTCTGCGAAGCGAACTGCGCACTCTGCCATGTCTTGTGTGTGGCAATGATGTTGCAGGTGCCATCGCTCGCTTTGTAATAACGCTCGTAAAGGTCTGTGGCGCAGCAGTAGCGCACGTTTAGCTGACGGTGGGCCAACTCGGTTTCGTTGGGTTTGAAAACAAAAATCTGCATGCAATTAAACACGAAACATTAATAATGACATTCGTATGCCAGTGCGAGTTTGTTAATTGGTTTACGTCGTTGAATATGTTTTCACCGCGCGACTGCCGCCATGCTAAGCTGCCCGAACTTCGGCCCTTTAATTCGCCCTCAGTTGGCTGCCTGTAAATTTCAATTCTTATTAGCAGGACACTGTCAGGCATTACGCATAAGCGAAGCTACGTCCCGGCTATCCGAAAGTAGAGTTTACCAAAATTATGTCCTCTTGTTTGTATTTGTTTTTCCTAATAACTAAGTAGGTTATGCAGGCATTGAACCCAATCTGGAACCTGGCAACAGGATGCCACCTGCCCCCCAGATATGGTTTAGCTCTGTCTGCAGTAACAATTGGTGTCACTACTCCTGCTCTGGTTTACATAGATCGAGAGACTGGGATGATAATTTTATAGCACCCGGCTGCAGCAACATAGTACAATAAACTTTCTGGGCCTGGAACTGAATTGATTTCAAAACACCTACAACTGCTTACCCACAGTCTTATCACCCCAACTCAATTTTCCTGCCCCCATTCCAAGTAACCAATAATCTAGTATAGCGTTCCTCCCTTGCAGAGCTACACCAACAACAACAACGCCTAAGCGAACTTACCGTTCCACAGTCATCTGTATGACTTCCAGCATATTGCGTTGATTTAGTAGCTTCTTGCGCGCAGCGCTTAGCTTCAGCTGACGCTTCCCTCTAATGGCATTTAAAGTCTGTATGAGCTCACTTTCACTGCACAGATTGCGCTTCTGAAGTATCTGTTTGTGATTGTTTGTGTAGCGCCAAGTGACGTCCTGCGCATCGTCGCATGAGTAGGCAAAGACGTAGTCGATGTGGCGCTTCCAGCCGTGCTGATACATAAGCGGCGAATCGACAACATTATCGGAAGGATCGACATGCAACCAACGCATTTGAGTCTCAGAGTAGACCTGCATGAATTCGCATATTACTTCAACATAAAATAAAAAACAGGGTATAAAAAGAAATGTCTAAGGTACTACCTCCGTCCAGACATGGTCGAAGTGCGAGTGGCAAATGCGTGCATCGTAGTCCAAACAGCGACAGAGGAATGTAAAACAGTTGGCATACTCGCCGCAGCGACCTTTGCGCGACACCAGCAGCTGTGATATATCGTTGTAGCGATAGAACTTGGATTCCTGGCCGCAGCAGAGTGTCACCTCGACGCGCACATCGCCTTCGGACTGCGTGCGACGCAGCTGGCTTTCGTCGCTGCCGCAGACGCTGCACTGTGCGTTGTTGACCCATTCGAAGAATTCGGTGTTGAACCAGTTGACGAGCTCCACTAATATTAAATCACGTATGCATGGTTCCCGTTCCTGGCATGCGCCGGAGTCGATCAATTCCTGCATGGCAACCAGTTTCTCGCTTGCCTTTATCGTCAGCTCGTCAATGGGCACCACACTGCGGCCATAGGCCAAGAGGCGTGCGTCTTCGTACTGCATCACAGCATCGGAATAGAGTTCGAGCGACTGTAGGAACCTGTTTGCCGTACGCTATAAAGTTGGCATATGCATATGCATATGCGTGTTAAAGCTTGGACAATTCTTGTTCATTGTATTAGGTTACTTTACCAGTACGCGTGGATATGTTGTGCGTTGGCGGTAAGGCACAGTTGGCGTTATGAATATTAGACTAGCACATGTTGGCTTCACTGGTGCGGACTCAACTTTTGTTGGTTTGTTGTTGTTGCCACTTGCACTTCCCACTGACGTTTCGCCGCTGAGCCATGCTTCGCGCCGCTTGTGCAAGGCATCGCGATAGTTTTGTATCTGCTGCAGCGGCACTTCAGCTGGCAGCGCATATGTGCTTTCATTGCGTCGGAAGCCAATCGCGCTGAGCAGCGCCTCAATGCCGGGCAGCGACAGTAATTTTTCCTTTATCGCTTTGTTCTCGTGACGTATTGCACGAAATTTGACATTGTTCGGCTCTTTGAGCACATTCTCCAGCAGAACGAGCAGCACGCGGGCGGCTTCCAAATATGCGTTCTTTACATTTTCAACTTTCGGCTCGATCGAGTGCAGACAATCCAAGTTGACTTCTACCATTATTTGCTTCGATTAATCAAGCGAATGAGATAACGTTTGTCACGGATGACGGTGCGCTTAGCTGGAGGTGTTATGATAGGGTTTGTCGGGTTTGTCGATTCAATTAATTCGCATAATTTTTTTTTACTGTCTGCGTTTGCATTACAATTGCATATTGTATTGTGGAAATATTGCGGAAGTATTGTTTCTGTGTATACTTTTAACAATAATGGCTCAATAAAAATGCCTCCTCTAAAACTAATAATCATTTTGCGTTTTCAACGCACTACTCACCACATTGACGTGTATGTAGAATTCTAATTCGGCACTTTAAAAACGCTTTAATCGAGCGATGCAACTTTTGTTTTTGTTGTATAATATGCAGCTTCTTCAATGCTCTTAAGTTGCACGCGTAAACACAATGGACGTATGGACAGGCGGCTTTAAGTTTGTCGGAAGAGAGTAGCGAGTGCTTTACTATGCGTCAGAGTGAGAAGGAACAATTTCATGTTCTGGAAACTTTTTTCCGCTGAAGCAGTGGTGAACAACGTAAAATCTTGTTTTTGTTGTACGCGGACATGTGACTGCAACTTTTCCTTACGACCTCGGCGCACTTAGCTTGAGCTAAAAATAAACATATTAAACATTTATTCATTTTAACTCATCTCTAAGAAATAAGCTAGCCAAAAAATAATGCAAAATTGCTTATACTTTACTTATTTTACTTTATTTAATTTATCACGCAGTGCGCCGGCGAGCTGCCGGTTTTTTAAGCTTTTGTACGACGTCGTAAAACAATAAGATTTGGTTAACGAATTCAATATAATTTTTCATACGCTTTGCATGTTTAGTAGTAAACAGCAACTTTTGGAGTATAATAATATGGTCAATGCTACGAAACTCTCCTCAGAAATTTGAGATTTCAGCTTCTCAACACTAATTTCGCACCGTATATTATGGAATTATATTGAGTTTCCACATGCCTTGGGTTGCCGCACTGACTTGCACTTTTGAACTGTCAAGTCAGTACAAATCAGCACGCGGAAATCCGCACACGTTTTTCTAGCTTCAGTGTGGAGAAGTGACAGATATAACTAACATAACCCCCCGCTTGGACTTTCATCATAGGTGAGATATTACACAATAAATCGAGTAACAAAATCACGCAGTTTTTTTTTCTTTTTACGCAGTAGAACAACAACTAAAGCAATATGTTTCGCCTACCAATTGCACTTGCACGCAAAAACATCAGCCGGCAACTAGCGCTGCAGCGTCACTATGCCAAGGACGTGAGATTCGGCCCGGAGGTGCGCGCTCTGATGTTGCAGGGCGTTGATGTGCTCGCCGATGCTGTGGCCGTAACTATGGGTCCAAAAGGTCGCAATGTCATAATCGAACAGTCGTGGGGCTCGCCAAAAATTACTAAAGATGGCGTCACTGTAGCAAAATCGATTGAGCTGAAGGACAAGTTCCAGAACATTGGTGCAAAACTGGTGCAGGATGTGGCCAACAATACCAACGAGGAGGCTGGTGATGGTACCACCACTGCTACAGTGTTGGCACGTGCTATTGCGAAAGAGGGCTTCGATAAGATCTCGAAGGGCGCCAATCCAGTGGAGATACGTCGTGGCGTTATGGTGGCCGTTGACTTAGTTAAGGACAATTTGAAGACAATGTCTCGTCCGGTAAATACACCCGAGGAAATTGCACAGGTTGCCACCATTTCCGCAAATGGTGACATTGCTGTTGGCAACCTTATTAGCGAAGCTATGAAGAAGGTGGGCCGCGACGGTGTCATCACCGTTAAGGATGGCAAGACACTGAATGATGAGTTGGAAGTAATTGAAGGCATGAAATTCGATCGTGGCTACATTTCGCCTTATTTCATCAATTCAGCAAAGGGTGCCAAGGTTGAGTTCCAGGATGCTTTGTTGTTACTCTCCGAGAAGAAAATTTCATCGGTTCAGAGCATCATACCGGCACTTGAGCTGGCCAATGCACAGCGCAAGCCATTGATCATAATCGCCGAGGATATTGACGGTGAGGCGTTGAGTACATTGGTCGTCAATCGCTTGAAGATCGGCCTGCAGGTGGCGGCCGTTAAGGCTCCCGGTTTCGGTGATAATCGCAAATCTACACTGACCGATATGGCCATTGCATCAGGCGGAATTGTTTTTGGCGATGATGCTGATTTAGTAAAATTGGAGGACGTGCAGTTGGGTGATTTGGGCAAAGTAGGCGAGGTCGTGATCACCAAAGACGATACGTTATTGCTGAAGGGCAAGGGCACTAAGGAAAATATCGATCGTCGTGTTGGTCAGATTAAGGAACAAATCGAAGACACCACGTCGGAGTATGAAAAGGAAAAGCTGCAGGAGCGGCTAGCACGCTTGGCTTCCGGTGTGGCGCTGTTGCGTGTGGGTGGTTCTAGCGAAGTCGAAGTTAATGAGAAGAAGGACCGTGTTCACGATGCTCTAAATGCGACACGCGCTGCTGTCGAAGAGGGCATCGTACCTGGCGGTGGTACCGCACTTCTACGTTGCATTCCGAAGTTGGAGTCACTCAAGGGCCAGAACGCTGATCAGGACTTGGGCATTGAGATCGTATGTCGCGCCCTTCGCATGCCCTGCTTGACTATTGCCAAAAACGCTGGCGTCGATGGCGCAACGGTCGTTGCCAAGGTTGAGACAAAGGACGGTGACTACGGCTATGATGCACTTAAGGGCGAATATGGCAATCTCATTGAGAAGGGCATCATCGATCCGACCAAAGTGGTTCGCACGGCCATTACAGATGCCGCCGGCGTCGCCTCGTTACTGACTACCGCCGAAGCAGTTGTCACTGAAATACCAAAGGAGGATGGTCCAGCAGGTGGTGGAATGCCTGGCATGGGCGGTATGGGCGGCATGGGTGGTATGGGTGGCATGATGTAAGATGCACTCACACCGCACACTTTATATTAACAACATACGTATATTCATATATAAAGATCCTACATATATATTAATCATGGCACAAAAAGCACGTGCTCGTTCACACAAGTCGACCATAGATGACGGTCACAGCCCAACTACTGCCACCGTCGTCCATTGATTTATGCCCACAGTCATTCACCGAGGGCAAAAAAAAACAAAATAGTTGACTGACTGCGCTTTTCCTTATTGCTGCGCGTAAGTCACTAGTTGCTGCTTTTATCCTGTTTGGTCGTCTAGATTCTGGCTGCGCCGCCACCCATTCACCCGTGCCATGATTTTTATGTTTCCTTTTTTTTTACATGCATAATTCCTTATTAATTTTACATGTTATATATGTAAATGAGGTTACTCTAGTTATAATAAACAGTAAAAAAAAAAACAAACAAAATGAAAAGAAAATTCATTTAGATGCAAAAAACCATACAGCTTATCACATAATATGATGTTCCATTTCATTCATTCCGTTTCAAAGAAGATTCTAGACGATTCTGCTGTCATCGCTCTGGAAACAACAACAATTCCACTAAAAATTAAAATGGCAAACAAGAAGAAGAAGGTCAAATCGGTCGATGTTGTAGAGCCATCTGTTGTTGGAAAGATACGCACGGTTATGAGTTCGCAATAAAGTAACTGCATTAATGACCTCTTCAAGTTCCCTGCTTTAGCAAATGAAACAACCATTGGGAAAATTATTGGAAATAGGTTTGTGTTGGAGATTGGTTGTTTTCAATGAATAACGACAACTAAAATATAGAAATATTTTTCGCTAAATTTAAATTTGTTTTTTTTAACGTATGTTGAAAACAACTATAATGACGTCACAGGCAGCAAAATAGTCGCCTGATAGGAGTTCGCAACATTACGGCTTTGAATTGGCACCAACATCTATTTCTTACACCATAATCAGGGTTTAGCTGTTTGCAGCGCTGCAATGCGATTGACGTTTCGAATAACAAAACTTAACTTGAACTGCAAGGATTTACTCGTATATCGATATGCAGGTTGATGCTTTTAATTCAAACGAACAAATTTTGATGACCTAAAAAGTGAAGAAACTTTTCAGTAAATGATTGACTCAGTGGCTGAAAGAAGAATCAAATAGGTGATGCAACGAATATTCGCTATTCGAACTATATTATGCTTAGCTGGGTAGACGGCTACTGATTACTGACAAGTATAGTAGATCTATTTGTTGGTAAAAATGTTTGTTTTAATTTTCCTTTACTTTTAAAAAATACGAAAAGCAAAGTGAAACTAATTTAATTAAGCTGGCTATTTATATTTGATTTCTTTCTTTAAAGCCGAGCCTTGTGGTCAACTAATAAACGTTGACAATAAACTGCATAGGAGAGCTTTAGAAACGTGAAAAGTTCCTTACATTCGACTTAATTTTATGGTAACGTATTTACGCTGATTATATTATCAGATCTTGATTGGTTTCAAAGTTTATGCGCAGCGTTAAGCGCTTCGGAGCACAAGAACACGTTTTTCAAGTAGAACTGCAAGAAGGTGTCACTACTGCGGCCGGCCACCTCGGCGAGGTTATTTAATTGTCTCGACTCTGTGTCTTGGCTGTCTTGGGAGTCGGGGTGACGCGAAGCTGTGGCTTCGTGGTGTCTCGGTGTCTTGGTGTCGTGATGTCGTCGTGTCGTGGTGTCGTACGTGACGTCCGAATTGATGTTTCAATAAAAAGCATAAATTTATGACAATTCTGCGACTGACAATTCCCATACGTGGAAGTGCAGCGAAGACGACGACGACACGAAACGAGACGCAGCTCATGGCAGCATGTGGCGGCCTGCCATGGGAAGCGCCTGTGACAACTGTGTGTCAGCGGCTTGCAGCGCGCATGCGTTTGCTGTTGTAACGGTGTCAGGTGTAGTAGGTGTCGGCACAGGCGCGAGTCGCTATTAATTCCGGCAATTTATGCGGTGCGGAGCCCTGCCACCATGGCCGGTGGTCCAGAGGCATTCAATGCACGCATTAAGGCAATTGAATTATAATTTGTTGCCTCATTGTATTATAGAAAACCGTTTCACCGCAGCCAGTCACACAGCAGACGTTAATAGCAAAAGCAGAAGAAGAAGCAGTAGCCGAAGTAGAAATGCAGGCAGGCCAGTCACCAGTCACCAGTCTCCAACTTGGTTATTGTCTGTCGGCTGCTGTTTGCTTGACGACATGTGTGTGTGTGTGTGTGTGTATATGTGTGTGTATGTGAGTGAGTGAGTGCTTTGGCAGATTGCGACACAATTCGTACAAATAATGTTATTGTTGTGTCACTTGGTGTGAGGATTAAAGTGAGTGTCAGCGAACATGCGGCGAGTGAGCAGACAAATATGCGCAACGCAGTCATGAGATGCTAAGATTTTAAGACAGACAGACAGACAGACAGACAGACAACCACCCAAAAACCACACACACTAAATAATAACAACAACAACAAGTATAATAATGTTTGTGTTGTGGTTGCGACTGTTGTTGTTGTTGTTGTTGTTTGTTATGCACAGGCAAAGACAAAACGCGCCCAAATAATGCTAAAGGACAAACATAAAATAACACAGCAGAAGACAACACAGCTTGCACATTGGTTGGTAGGTTGTTTGCTGTTGTTGTTGTTGCTGTTGTTGTTGTTGCAGCACAACAAAAGACGACAACGGCAAAGACGAAGATGACGACGAATTCGCGATTCGAAGCGCGATATGATCATGACACTGAAATGCATCGCTCAGATACTTAAGGCATGTCGAACAGCCACAACAACAACAACATCAGCAACAACAACCGACTAACGACAACAACAATAACACAGGTACAACAAGAGCGCGCCAAAGTCAAACAAATATATTGTTGCATATGTGCGCGCACAGGCGCAGCCTTGGCTTCCCTTTGCCCTTTCCCATTCCCAGTTCCCTCTTCGCAAGTCGCTGCACAGAATTGTGATTTCTTTTTTTTTGTTTTTGTTGGTTTTGGTTTTTGTTTTTGTTTTTCTTGTTTTTTTTTTTGGGGCCAAGCATTTTGTGCGCAAGTAAAGTGACTGCCAGCGCAAGTTTAAATCTTGTTTCAATCATATATATGCTGCACACAAGACGCGCCACACACGCCTTGCCCCGCTGCTGCCCTGGCGCGCATAAAAACCGTTTGGCTTTAGCAATGGCTTAAGTTTGTTGCTCTTGTTGTTGTTGTTGTTGTTGGCCATGTGTGTGCTTAGGTATGTACGTATGTATGTTTGTGTCTGGAAGTGTGCGCCGAATGACAAAATACGCTCATGTTGCAATTTAGCAATGTGTCCGTCGCCTGTCTGTTTCTGTTTCTGTGTGTGTATGCTCTTCTCATCCACAGCCATAGCCACAGTCACAGTCACAGGCACATCGTCAACTTCATGCTGTTGTTCCCCTCCTACCCAGTGCCTGCTCAGCTGCAGTCTGATCTGCAGCTTTAGCTTCTTCGCCACTGCTGCGGACACTCGTCCATTTTGAAGTGCATGTAAATATTTTACGTTTTTCTGCACTCATTTTTTGGTGTATGCCTTTTGCGCAGCGCATTATTACCTACCGGGAGTACGTTGTGGCACATTGGCTATAACTATTTGGTAATTAGTAAGCGTACAGCAGCAGCAGCAGCAGCCACAGCAGCAACAAGAACTGAGACCGCGCCTGGCATGCTGCGCATTGCTAAGCGAATTCCAAAGTGCTTTGCTCTTTTAAACGTTGACAGGCAGCAACTTAAAACTTGTCTCTCACTGTGTGTGTGTGCGTGTGTGTGTGTGTATGTATGGCCAATAAGTTTAGGCAATGCATATGCCATGCAGTTTTGTGTGTAGCGTATGCAAGTAACATGGCAGCCGATGCTGCGCTCACAGCGTAAGGGAGTCCGGCAGCAGCAGCAGGAGCAGTTGGCGCAGTTAGTTGCATACGACGAGGAGCAGCCAAGTTCGTTTAAGTGCAGTTTGCAGCATGAGTTGCGTGTGTTGGAGCATGTGTTTTGCTGTTTTGTTGCTGTTGTTGTTGCTGTTGTTGTTGCTGTTGTTGTTGCTGTTGTTGTTGTTTTGCTGTTTTGCTCGGCCATTAAGGCCGCACACTGCTTAAGTGCTTAGAGAAAAGTATGTAAATTGTGTACAAATTACGTATGGCGTAGAACACAAGACTGTAACGTTTGCAAACACTGTGCGCAACACTAACAACAACAACAATAACAACAACAACAACACAAGCAAGACAAACAACAATTACATTGGCAGCCAACTGCAGGCATGGCCACATGAAGACACATGGAGACACATGAAGGCATATGCAGGCACATGGATGATTTTTCGAAAATGTCTCATTTAAATAACTTGCATGCATTTAGTCAAGCATTTGCGGCACAGCCGAGGGTTAAACACACACATATTTTAAGTGAACGCTTTTCTGCGTGTGTGTGTGTGTATGTGTATGTGTGTGTGCATGGGAGTGAGTTGCAGCTGCGACACATTGTCAGATGCGACATCAATTTGAGCAGCGAATTGCGAATTGTCTGACAGGCCACAAATGGCATAGCAGGAGTATTGAAGGATGGGCAGCAGCAGCAGCAAGAGGAGGAGGAACAGCAGCAGCAGCAGCAGGAGCAGAAGGAGGAGCTTGCCATGTAAATCTGCTTTTGTTTGTGCTGATCGATTTTTTGCGACGGCGCGTCTGCATTGTGTCTGCTGCATTGTGCCGAGCACACAATTCTACTATTCCGACGTCGGTTGGCCGACGTTGACTGCGACTCCAAGTGTGACTGCGAGGAGTGTTGTGTGTACGCGGCGCATAACGCCAGCCAAGACACAGTTGACACACGTCGCCGTCACCGTCACCGTCACCGTCACCGTCATCATCCCGTTGCCAGCGGCGCAGCTACTCCTCGCACTCGCAGCTAACATGTGTAAAAATAAAGATTTTCATCTTTTGTTTGTTTGCTGTTGTTGTTGTTGTGTATTGATTTCTTTGCTGCTTATGCGTTCGCTTGCCGTTTGCCATTTGCCGTTTGTCGTCTGTCGTTGATCGTTGGTCGGTGGTCGCTGCTCGTTGGGTTCATAGGCATATTTGTTTTTTGTTTTGCAAAGTCGACATAATGGAGACATTCTTTCTGCATAACGCCCTGCGCTGCCCGCTCCCCTGCTTCTGTCTGCTGCCATGCTCGCCAATTCGTGCATTAGTTGTTGCGCCTTTGCCTTTGTGTATTGCTGCCTCACTGCTGACTGCTGACTGCCTCAATGCTGACTGCTTTGCATAACTATTGTGGCTCTGCTGCTGTTTGGTCTTCATCCTCTGCATCTGCGTCGTCGTCTGCGTCTGCGTCGTCGTGGTTTGTTTAGCAAATGGCGTAAAATTTATTTGACAAATTTGCCAAATCGCTTTGCAATTTATTTATGGCCAAATAAAGCTGCGTAAATAAATGATTTGTTGGGTTTCTACTTATATATTTGCTTTTTCGCTGTGATTTTGCTTTTGTTTATGGTTTTTTTTTTGTTTTGTGTTTTGTTCAAATTGCTTTTGCCATTTCGCGCAAGTCAAGTCAAAAATCAACGCAATTAAAATGCAAATAGATGCGTGCTAAATGCTTGGCCTGTTCAACTGCCAACGCAGTGCATGGAAATCATCAAAGCATTGCGCATTATCGCACCGACAAAATCGTGATCTTCATCAACAATAACAACAACAACAATAATAATAAAAGCAACAACAGCAACAACAACAACAACAACATGATCATGATCATGATTGGCTATGTTAAATAAAAAGGAACATGTTGGCATTGTGCAAATTTTTAATTAATTCAAATGCAATGCAATGCAGCAGGCAGAGAGGCAGGGAAGCAGAAAGGCAGAGAGGCAGGCTGGCAGCAGACTCACAGAGTCTGGCACATTGGCTTGTCGTCCGCTCGTCGGCGGCTGCTTGCTGCTGGCAGGCGTTGAGTTCTGTTTGAGTGTTGCCAATGTGATTGTGTTGTGATTGTGATTGAAACTGAAAAGCCGCACGCTCCTGACAGCTTTAATGCAATAGGCATTGACAAAGCAGCGACAAGCAGCAGCAGCAGCAGCACAGTCACAGCCAGCAAGGCAGCCAGGCAGCAAGGCAGCAAGACAAAGAGACAGCCAAGCACAGACAGTGCGTCAGTCCGTCAGTCATATAGTCCGTCAGTCAGTCAGTCAGTCAGTCAGTCATGCAGTCATGCAGTCATGCAGTCAATGCAACAGTCAGCCATTCACTACTAGTTCAATCGATCGATCGCACAAACGATCGTCGTATGCACGGTTTGCGCGTTTCGATCGATTCATTCAATAAACGTTTGTGATTTGTAACGATTGCCAAGTACATAAATCAGTCACTGGATTTATTGCGAAAAATCAAAGATTGCTGGTGACGCGTCGCGTCGCGCCTTGTGGCTGGCAGCATTGCCTTCATTCGCTCATTCATTAGCTCGTTTATATGTTTGTGCGAGTGCCACATTCATCGTCATCGTCATCGTCGTCGATGTCGACGTCGACGTCGTCGTCGCTGATCGTTGATCGTCGTTTGTCGATCGCTGCTTTGCCTGGTTCTTGATTCTCAGTTGTCGATTGTTGTTTGGTTGTTGTTGTTGTTATTGTTGCTGGTTGTTTGCCCCGCTTGGTTGTTGGTGTCGTGCGTCTGTGTGGGTTGCATAAATTTCACGCTGTCACAAAGTGTGGAAAGCAACCAACCACAAAAACCAAAACACATAACATAACATTTATGTACACGTTTTTCGAGCCTTTTTAATTGTTTGCCATGCTGCTAGCCAAGCACACACACACACACACACACACACGCACACACACGCACACATACACAGACACACGCCCGTATGCACGTAATCTGCACTTAATATAGCACAATTGCACATCGCTATAACCGACGCAAAGCCACGCAAAGCAAAGCCATGAAAACCTATGAAAAGCAAAGCAAAGCAAAGCAAAAGCAAAGCAAAGCAGCCATGTCAGCAATGGCGATGAGGTTTCAATTTTTAATGACCAATAACGCTGTCGGTTGTTTAAAATGAGTTTTATGAGTCACGTTTAGTTTCGGCATTTGCTTTGCATTTTGTGTGCCAATAAAATCCTAACCTATACTATACCACACCACACTACACCGCACCACATCGCATCATAGCATAGCATAGCATACCGTAGTCAGTTCTGCTCTGCCATGCTTGCCATGCCATGCCATGCCATGCTAAGCAATCCTAGCAACATCCCGTACAATTTTTAATTTTGTGTTGCTGCAAGTTTTTATGACAACCCGGAAGTTCATGTTGTGTTTGTTGTAGTAGTTGTTGTTGTTGTTGTTGCTGTATTAGTATTGTTGTCGCATGCTGGCGGCTGGCAGAGCCTGCTAACACGGCATGTATATGTCAACGACGTGTCAAATGTAACATATGATGTGTGCGCATCGCTTGGCCTTTTGCTTGCTTTTTATTTTGCATTTTTCACAGCATTTTCCCCAACTTTAAAGTATAGCAATTTTAGCAAGTTTGTTGTCTAAGTCTTTTGTTTTTATATATTTTATTTTTTATTTTTTTCTTATTATTTTTTTTTTTTGGGTTTTGTGTGCATGCAGCGGCTTCTCTTTCTTTTTCGAGTAATACATCAAAACAATGTTGCCAACTTGTCGTACATGAGCCGTTAATGATGTCGGCATTTGTTGCTCTTACGCGAATTGCTGTCATTGATGCCCAATAACGACGACCTGCGCTGCACTGCAAGGCCTAAGGTGAATTGAGGTGACTTGTCTTGTGCCAAGTGTGCAGCGCGCTCTCTCTCTGTATGTGTGTGCGTGTGTGTGTGTGCATTTTTAATACGCTTTCATGCATTGATTTATGCCAACTCGTGGTGCGTGTATTACATGCAGACAAACAAGCTTAACTAAAATAACAAAAACATAAAACAAACAAAAAACAAAAGGCCGCTGCTAATAAAACAATAACAACAACAACAACAACAACAAGAACAACAAATAACAATGTTAACAAGTCTATGGTATGTTGTCTCAGCGTTTGCTGTCAAAGCACGTCTAATGTCGTTTAAGCGCAAAATTTTCACACCGAAAATTATGACATGGCTGCGACGAAGTCATTACTTATCCATGCGTGCATATGTCGTTTGGCGCAGCCGCAATAACAACAACAAAAACAATAGCTAACAACCAAAAAAAAAAGAAAAACGGTTTGCTCTACTTCGTAACAATGTGCAGCATAAAATTATGACTTTGCTTTTGTATATTGAAGTAATTTCATAATAAAATGCAGAATTAATTAATTGCCGCCTTATAAGCCAAGGCTGGCTTGACTTATCGTCCTAATTTCCCTAGCACTTGCCACGAAAAGGCAGTTACAGTGGAATTCGCTTAGCTGCCCCGATTGACAACTGTCTCGGCAAGATAAGTGCAACAAATTTACTTTGGACTGCACTGAGACACGATTTTGTATGAAATATTGGCTAATTTATAACAATATAGTAATATAACTTTTTACACCAGCAACGAAATACAAAACTGTTTTCACAAAAAATGTTGCCTGAAATGTCATCTTTTAAACACGCAGTTGTTTGATATACACGGACTAGTGTTGCACAATATATGGGTATCAACTTCATCTAATGTTAAAAACCGCGGATACTTTTTAAATCACTCCATATTTAGTATTAGCTGCATTGAAGTTAGCTGTATTAAGTGCCTCCTATCGATGGCATTTTTTATTTTTTTAAATTTTTTTCTTTATTTTTTTTTTTTTATTAGGCGTTAATCAGCACTCAATTTGTGCTATGAGACACCTGGTGTAATTTTTCTTTTAATAAAGGAAAAATTTAAGTTAGTTAATTCAACTATGAAAAATATTGAAAAATTTTGCTATTCATTACGAATGTCAATTGTTCTTGCCAATTAATAAAAGTAACGCAGAATGTCACAGCAATTCTTAAGGCTTGGCATGCAAGTTCAGTGTGTTGAATATTTGAAGCAACTCACTTCTTTGGAGGAGAAATTTTTCAATTTGTAGGCTAAAAGAAAAAAAATCATAGATTATTATGTTTTTGAGTTAATATTAAAAGATTTAAAACAATTTCCTGCATTTATGATTTAAAAAAAAAAATTAACTGTTTTATTCGCATATCTGCCTTGCAAGGCCGTGCAAAATAATGCAGACAGCTAAGCAAAGTCTACTGTATTCATAAAATAATCCCGCATGAGACAATATCACATACATCTGCTACATTTGCACAACTTTTCTATTCCTGTGCGTCCTGCCACTTTTCACATAACATTTCTAACTGTGTTTTTTCAAGATAAGCTGTCTCTTATATCTATGTAATGCTCCTTTAGCCCAATTGGATTATAATTAAAATGCTTGAAAGCCTTTTTCTAATAAGTTGAAAAGCCTTTCGCTTCGAGCTGCGCAACCCCTCGGTGGCCTGCAACCTGGCCTGGCAACCGTAATTCTCAAGCCATTGCTTCGCTTGTCTTCTCTGCAATGCCACACACAGATGCATAGGTGCGCAGAGTTGCCTATAACTGGGCATATGGAGTGGCAATATATGTACATGAGCCATCTATGACATTTTTATGCATTGCGGCATATTAAAATTAGAAAAGCGCCGTACACTAAGTGCAACAAAGGCCATAAAAATATTTGCAACTGGCCGACATTTGTTTTGGTTTGTCTATTAGCCATGTTGATTGTCTGCAGCAACAATAAACGAACAGCATAAGCAAAACGACATTAATTTTTGTTTTATACGAATTTGATTTTTTTTTTTTAAATAGTGTATTTCGCATTTCACAGGCGCAGGCGTAGACGCAGACGTAGAAGCAGACGCTGACGATATCAGATTGCATGACAGTTCTCAATTACTTTTGCCTGCGAGTCGATCGTTCATTACGAAACAGCGACATAAACTCAAACGCGAGACGCAAAAAAAAACTAAAAATATACGACAAAATCTCAATCAAATAATACTAAAAAAAAACCAACTCAAAAAAAAAGGAAAAATAAGGAAATCCAAAAGCAGACAAATAAAAATAATGAACAAAAGTGACGCATTTTAACTGCTAAATTATCTATACATCTGCATGCCAAGCGAAGCGATGATTTAAACGCAAGTCACCAGGCAGCGTCTAAGATTTCAGCGGCGATGCGATGTTTCACTGCTTTGACATTTCAAAGTGTTTTCCTTTTGCTTTTTTCATAATTTTTGTGTTTTTTTTTATGGCTTTTAAATACTTTTTTTTTTGTTTTCTTTTTCTTCTTTATATATATTTTTTATTTTTATTTATTATTTGTTATTTATGTGTGGTTTTTTATATATTTTTTTTAATTTAGTTATTTTTTTTTTCAGCATTGCAATTGTATTGCGGGTGTGTATGTGTGTGTGTGAGTGTGTGTTTTTTTCAAGCTTTTAATTTGATTTCATTTTCAATCGATTAGCGCAAAAAAAAACTCATGCACGTTGCTTAGGTGTTGGCAATCTTGAAATTTTGCGTTGTTTTTTTTTTTTTCGTGCAATGGCTAAACTCTCAATGATTCGCTGCAAATCGTCGCCCTTCAAATTGTCTGCGTTTTACCGTTGATTTTTTGTGGTGTATCGTGTTGTGCTTTTCTCATTTTATTTAATTCTTTTTTTTTTTTTTCTTTAATTTTTTCTTGCTGCGATTTACCGCTTTGCCAATTTAAATTTATGGCTTAAGTTGTAGCCGCTTAGCCAATAATGAAATGTTAGCCCTACACAGTGTTTTTGTTTTTTTTTTTTCTTTTTTGGTTTCTTGTTGTTGTTGTTGTTGCCTTGCTGTTGCTGGCTTATGCTTACAATAATCCTTCAAGCCGCTGTGCTGCATGTTGGCTGCTTGGTATGCGCTTGCAAAAAAAAAAAAAAAAGTCAGTCACCTTCTTTATGTTGGTGTTTTTAATACATACCTACATACATACATACATATATATTTCGTTTTTTTTTTGTTTTTTTTAAGTTGCTGTTAACAATTTTTATTAGCGTAACGTTGGCGCTGTCTTATGCTGCACGTTTTTTTATGTTCGTTTTTAGTTTTCTTTTTTCAGCTTTGGACTCGCTTGAACTTTGAAACCGTTCATTTCGTTTTCATTTGGCGTTGTTTGCGTTTATAATTTATTATCGCTGCTAAAGGATCTCAATTATTATTTTTGGCAGACATGAATAGCAACAGCCAGCCATAACAACAACAACAACAATAACAACAACAACAATAATAATAATCATGAAAGCCCACGAAACTGTAACTCAATTTTTTTCATTTTTATTTATTTTGGTTTTTTGTTGTATTATTTTTATTTAGTTTTTTTCCTGTGGCCATTGTATCGCTTTGTATATGCATCTCAGATACGCGCACAATCAGTGTTTGTAAATGTAATTAAAAGTTTGTTAATGAAAATAATTCCGCATTTAGCGCGATTATCAGTTGAGCATATTTCTTGCTTTTTTTTATGTTTTTTTTTGTGTTTTTTTCGAGCCAGCAATTGAAATTGCATAACGTCCACACAGCAAGGCAGGCAGGCAGTGAGGCAGGCAGGCAGTGAGGCAGACAGACAATCGGGCAGTCAGTTGGGCAGGCAAATGATATGCAAAGCGCTGACAACAGAAATATTATTTACTTGCCGCAAACAATTGTGTGTGAAAATTGCCACCAAAGCCACAGTCGCAGTCGCAGTCGCAGTCGGAGTCGCAGCCAAAGTGCAAAAGATTTAAGACTTGTTGCCTTGTTTCATTTTGGCTTTGAGTTTTTGCTTTTGTATTTCTTTTGGGTTTTTTTTTTGCGAATTGTTGCTGTTGTTGTTGTTGTTGTATGCAATCGTGACACGAATATCATTGCAAAGTCTTAGCCTTAGCCCGTCTTTCGCTGCTTATTATTTTTATTGTTGGCAATTTGTTCTTTTGTTGTGACGTAAAGCGCTGAAAACTGAAACCGCTACGTGCCAAAACTCAAAACGCCAAAACGCCAAACTCACTGCCGGCTTTAACACTTTCGTTGACTGCCGACTGCTGACTGCTGGCTGCTCTTTGCCAGATTTTAGCTGATTTCGCTTGATTACGAAACCTTTTTCAGCCGATTTGCACACTTTCGCTTTTCATTTTGGCATTAAGTACATAAATTATTGCAATGCATGTCGAGATTCTTTTGTGTTTGCTTACTTGGACCGGCTTTGCTTGAATTTTGTTTCCCTTTTGCTTTTATTTTATTTATTTATTTATTTATACATTTTTTTGCATTATACCCTGTATCAGAATATGAAAAAATGTTTATTAGAGTTGTGCAAATGTATGTAACAGGCAGCAGGAGGCGTGGCAGATCCCACAAAGTATATATATATTCTTGATTAGCATCAAAAGGCGAGTTGATCTGTCTGTCTTCTCTTTCTCAATTCATAGGCATATATAATAAGTTTATTTTGTTTTTCGTTATTTAAGCTATAACATATAGCTGCCATAGGAACGATCGGCCCGAGAAGCACATTTACTAACAAAAACCCTTTTATTTTTCAGGTTATCGTTACAAAATTTCAGACTTAACAGTTTTAGCCAATATCCAATCCTATAACTCAATATTATATATATCGGTTAACTATAACACATAGCTGCCAGAGGAAATTTCGGCCGAAAAATGACTTTTACTAAGAAAAACTTTTCTGTTTCTTATTGATATCGTTAGTTAAATAATACAAAATATTAAAACACAAAAAAAAAAAAAAAAGAAGAATTTTATTGATTTCTTGATTGGGTACAGGGTCATGCCATGCCAGTTTTTCACTTATGTGTTGCCTTAGGTTATGTGTTGCTTTGGCTGCTGATTCTTGAAATGCTTTACAATTTCCGCAGCAGCAATTGCGTTGAGCATTTTAATGCAGTTATGCTTATTAAATAAAAATAAAAATAAAATAATAGCTGAGGCAGGGGCAGCGTGAAGCGCGTTGATAAAGACATGTTGACAAACTTTAATGCAAATCATGTTGCTTATCGCACCTGGCACAAAGTTATGCGTTTGTTTCTTTTTTTTATTTCGGAAGTGCCTGGCAGCGCGCGTTGATTTATGTGAATTTTCATAAAATGTTTAAGGTGTTTGGGTCAGCATTTGATAACTTTATGTTTATCTTTATTGTTCGTAAAATACAAACTTGTGTTGTCTTGTGCACTTTGTTGCATCTGTTTAACTGGAGAGGACGGTTTGAAAAGTTCCAAGTTGCGCAGAGCAGAGCAGAGATATTTTAGTTTGCTTATCAGCAGCAAGGCATGAGAACAACATCATTTGCGTATTAATTGTTGTCTGTCGGTGCGTCGCAGACAGGCGCTAACTGCCCTTGACCATTGGCCGACACCTGCTGCCGGCAGCTGCAGCCAATTGAGTCTTGAGCTATGTGACAGCTACAGTGTTGCCGATTTAGGTTTTTCAGCTTAGTTTTTTTTTTATTTATTTTTATTTTTATTTATAGCGACAGCAATCGTTGATGGCTGACTTGGCTATGCAATTGCTATGAAACAGCCCTCGCAGTGTGGGGCACTGCCAAGTCAAAATGTTCACTCATTTCAAATGCAAGTCAAATATTTTTCGGCACTTTTGTGTCATGTGTATTTTGGCTTCGCTGCTTGGCTGCTCGTGTGGCATATGCTTTGTGGTAATTTCGAAATTAAGATTTCCATGTCGTACGCGGCCTGTCGCATAACAAGGGGCATTCAACAAGGAAGTGCAGCATAGACCCTAAAAAGTGTCTGCGTTGACAGAAACATGCAATCGATAATGCGCAAGAGAATAAACCGAAATTTTTATGGCCAAATGATTTATGCGCATTGAGACGCACAATGGCCAGTGACAGTGTCCAGTGTCCAGTGGCACAGTGCACAGAGCGCACAGCGCAGAGCAACAAAGAAGTCACAAATATTTGAAGATTGCCAGCGGCTGGCATGGGTTAGCCAACTTGCCTGCGTCTGCGGCAGCGGCGGTGGCGGCAGCGACTCATTTCGCAATTGGCATCGGAATCGTTGCGGGTATGCGTTAATTGCACGCAAACGTTAATTGAAGTTGTCAAGCTATGTGAAAATGAGCTCGACTTGTTGCTGCTGCTGCCTTTAGGGTTTCACTTGCTTTTTTGTACCCTTTTTTTACACATTTCTTTTATTTTTTCTTTACAGGCGCACGCTGCACTTACCTGCATGCATAGGAGGTATGTATGCATGCATGTGACTTGCAGTGCCATGAATTTTGACAAATCGAAATTAGTGAAGTAGCAAAGCAAAGTGCAGCATAAAAAGCCAAAGCAGAAAATACAAAATAAAAAAAAGGAAAAAGCAGAGCACGGTCAGGCGCTCAATTATGGCACAGCAATGTCAGTGGCGGCAAACTTGTGTGAAAGCGATTGACAGACGATGACGATGACGATGACGATGAGTTGTCATCTTGTTATTGTTGTTGCTTGTTGTTTGTTGTTGTTGTTGTCATGTTGCTGCTAACCGTTTTGGCTGTTTGTACATTTGGCTTTTTGGGCATGGAATGCGTCGACGACAATGGCGCCATTAATTGCATACAATGCGTGCATTTTCGTTTTGCTGCATTTCGGATTTGACAATTATCGCACAAAAGATTTCTATACGACGCACTCACGGACTCACTCAGTCGGCTGACTGACGCTGGCAGTGCGGCTATTGTTGTAAGTTGGGTCTGTGCGGGAGGGGGGGGCAAGCAAGTAGGCATAGAAACGCTTGACAGCTGTACGCAATGATAAAGTGTGGCACACACTATGCAGCAGTCAAAGCCAAAGTCAAAGCCAAAGTTGCTTAAAGTGCGTCAAATGTCGCTTCCGACTCATGGCAGCAGCAGCAACAGCAGCATGTACAGCAGGCGGCTGTAGGCACCTGCGCGAGCGCGTCGTCATTGACATTGCAGCCAAGCCAAGCCAAGCAGCGAGCAACACATGCCAACCACAGCCACAGTCACATAGGCAACAGCAACAGCAACGGACTGAACGCCTATTAGCATGAGTTATATTGCGCCTAATAGACGAACATTACTCATACACAGCAGGACATCAGCGCGTCTGTGTGCGCATGTGTGGTGTGCGCGTGTGTGTGCGTGTGCATGTGTGTTCATGTGCTGGCCAAGGTTTTTACGACGTGGCAATGCTGGCGCGCGCATTTTTGAGTAAACATGCAATTGAGAAATTTATTAAAAATAATTTTCATTAATTTGGTTATTTATGCACAGGATCAAACACACAATTAAGCTGATGTTATAAATCTCTGGCGTTCATTATTCATGTCCATTCAAGCCTGGCTGGCCTATAAATCACAACTGTCGATGCGCATAGTTCGCATTGCGATGCGCTGCACTGCATTGCATCGTCTCTTCTACGTCTATCTCTCTCTGTCTACCTCTCTCTCTCTCTCTCTCATTTTATATAGCTCAGCTGCCTAAGCAATCAAAAGCTGCGCGGCACAAGTATTTGGCATAAATAGTCGCGCCTAAGTGAATTAAGTATCGAGAATCGAGTATCGAGTAACGAATTGATAGTCACATTAAATCACAAATATGCACTCGAATATGCTAAATGAATTATTTATCTAAGCTTGCGATTTGCCTTGCATTAGCCAAATGGAAAAGTGCAAAAGCGCAGCTAAACAAAAAGGTTAAAAGTGAAAAATCTCCTGCTGATTTGTAACTTGTTTGTGATATGTTTTGTTATTTTTTCATATTTTTTTTTTGTTTTAGTTTTTGTTTTTTATTGTTTTTTTTTTTGTTTATTATTGTTTGCGGCTTTTTACAAATGACACGAAAAATCAGACAGCAAAATATTGTTGTCACGAGAAAAGCGCAGCCAGCTTAAGAAAAATATAAAAACCTAAAGGAAAAAAAAAAAATTGCAAAAACAAAAGAGATGCACAAAAACTGATAAATATATGAATTACATAAAAAAAAAAACAAGGCAAAAAAAAAAAAAAAAACCAGCAAATAAAAATTAAAGCAAAAAATTATTATTATTATTATGATTGTAGTGAATTGGTGCAGTAACAAAAACAATTACCAGACTGCATAGAAAAAGAAATAAATAAAAATTAAAAACTACTTGTGTGGGTAGCTTGTAAAGTTGCTAAACTCAGCTAGCGTCTAATTTATTTATGCAGACTTTACTGCGGCCAAACTAGGCAAACGGAACTGACCCCAACAAAGCTAATTACACACATTGGGTATAAAACATTATGGAGAGAGTTGCATGCGACTGCAGCTGAATTTTCCTGTGCCACACAAATCTCTTGCCGCAGCTGCCCCTATAAGAAGCCTTAAGCGACGCCACTACAGACAACTAAACTCTTAAGTCAGCTCGCTCTTTGCAAAGGCATTTCCCAGGACACCCTGCCAGTCCGTCACTCGGGCTATGTAAATGTATTGTAAAAAACTGGGGGATAATAAATAAACTCATAGCGCACAACACGCTCTGCTTAATGTCTAATAAATAAAAAAAAAAAGTATATTAGCCTTAATCTGCGTAAGTGTGCAGCTGATCGGTTTATAATGCAATAGAAATATTAGTCAGGCTAGGATGTGTAGCTCAAAAAACACATAACCGTAGGAGCGATGTGTGCCAATGCGTTCCTTAAACTGTTTGACTATTTTGCAATTGGCTGCATGCCAATAAATAATTGAACGGCACTCGCTTTGTATGGCAATCAATAAATAAATGAGTCAACAGCAATAAAAAGTCAACATTTGCTGTTTTGTTTTGCACATAATTTGCATGCAAAATATGATTTATCATTTATTATGTGCCTAAAAAAATAAAAAGTGTATAATGCCAAAGTGACTAGCAAAGAAGTGGCACAACAATTTGACAAAACAATATCAGTTAGCAAATCAAAGACAAACAAAATAAAATTTAGGACAATTATTGAACTTTCGTTGACCCGCTTTTCCGCGAAAATAAATCACAGTACACAAAAAAAAAAAACAAAAATAAAACAAACAAACTTCCTGCAATGCAAAAAGCGTGCAAAAAAAAAACTGTAAAATAAACAAAAATCGATAAAAAAATCAATACAAAATCGGGAGAAAATAAATGCAAAAAAAAAACAAGCATTGTAAAATAAGTGTGGAAAACTGCTAATAAAGTCAACAGCTGCGAAATTATATTGGTAATTGCTAATCGTTTATCGGCAGGCACATCAAGCTTAAGCGATGATACAAGGTGAAATGTTTGCGCGCGTTCAACGCCCATGCAACGCGGATATGCGATCGCTGTCTGTCTGTCTGTCTGTCTCTCAGTCTTGCCTGCCTGGCTAGGCTGACTATGACTATGGCTGGCCAACTAGGCTGGATGTGTCTATGCGTCTGTTAAATACTAAAATTGACTGCATGAAGCGTAAAGTAAACGGCTTTTGGCTTTGCGCTATCAAAACGCCGGCAAAATGGGCGGAGCTGGACTATCAGCACGGTCAAGCCCCTTGTTGACGTGCAAAGGGGAATAAGCGGCTGCTGCTCAGGGGGGTTGGGGAGGGGCGCATTTTATAGAAAAGCTAAGCAATGCACTGTGGCCAAGTGGCAAGTGCAAACTGGCAGCAGCAGCAGCCGCAACAGCCGATGATGGTAGCAATAATTTGAAATAATAAATTTTATGTCAGCATAAATTTCATTTGTTGCCTTTTTGCTAATAAGCATGTGTATGTGTGTGTGTGTGTGTGTGTGTGTGTGTGTGTGTCGGTGGCTTGCTTTGGCTTTGACTTAGCTTGTTGTTTTTGTTGCTTTTGTAAAACAAATTAAAACATTACCAGGCAACAAAACATGCGGCGAGTGTGCGCCTATATCTCTTGGTCTTGCGCTGTCTGTCTGTAAGTCTGCGTGTCTGTCTGTCTTGCCAACTTGGCTTGGCTTGGCTTGGCTTGGCATGCCACAGTGGGCGCATGCGCACAAATTTAGGGCGTTTTATGAACGCAATTTTACACCTTTTAATTTATTGTCCTTATAGTTGTCAGCAATTGTTGTTGTTGTTGTTATTTTTGTTGTTGTTTTAGCTTTACATATTGTCAGTTTCGCTTAAATCGATAAGGTATTACAAAACAGAAAAAAAAAAAGAAAAAACTAAATAAACAAAGCAAATTCAATTCTGCGCTGATGCTCTGCCTCAGTTGTTGTTGTTGTTGTTGTTGGTGTGTGTGTGTGTGTCAACATTGACCGCAACCCCCACGCCTGCATGTGCTGCAGGGCTGCAGGGTAAGTGCTTCACATGTCATGCGCTTGCGCACACTGAAAACAGTAAATGGCGCCCTAATCTTCGCATTTCGCACTCGCACATTTCTCAAGTGGCTTAGCAGCGCACGACAACAAACAACAGCCCGACCTGCTACACCACCTCCCTCTCCTCCTACCCCCCTCCATCAGCCAACTGTCCATTGCCCAATGCATCGTCACAGCAGATGCGTACACGCGCTGCATAAGATTTGCTTTTAATATTCTTGTGTTTGTTGTTGCGATTGTTTTTGATTGTTGTTGCTGTTGTTGTTGTAGTTGTTGTTGTTATTATTGTTATTTGCTGTTTTGCTGTTGCGCTTACTGCACATTTGTTTAATACTCGGCAATGCCATAACGTTCCGCTAGCGCGTATTTTAGTCGTCAGCTAAGCGTTGCACGTTGAATGCTGAATGCTGAATTTTATATGTTGGCTGCTGCTGCTGCTGCTGATGCTGCTGATGCTGCGGTTTGCCCCCTCACAGCCTGACCTGCGTCAATGTGCTCGTCCGCTGATTGATGACTTTCATTTGCCATTCGGACAGCGCGACATTAATATCAGCGGCGACACTCCGTTGCACGCTGTCGCGGTATTCGTCTGCCAGTTTCGAGTAGTCACAGGCATGAGCACAGAGGCAGAGTAGCAGAGAGGCAGAGGCAGAGACTGAGTGTGAGTGTGAGGGTCGCGGCTGAGCCACTGTAGCAGCTTCATCAACGGCTCTAGGAGCGCAGGGCAACAGGCTCAGCAGTTGCAGGCTCAGTGACTTGGGCTCAGTTTGCTGTCTGAAAGCAAAGTTTCTTTATATTTTTTGTTTTTTTATTTTATATTTTTTTTTTGCTTGCTCGCATGTATCGGGGCGTTACATTTGTGATGTGTTCGTTGTAGGAACACCCAGGAATTCGAAGCATTTCATCATTCAAGCGGCTAGCTGAGGAGTTTTTGGTGCCTCCATTTGTGCGTTGCCTTTTTTTTCGCCTCGTTCGCGTCGCCTTTGTCTTTGTCGTCGTCGTCGTCGTCGTCATCGTCATCGTCGAGTGTTTTGCCTTTGCCGGCCTTTGCCGGGGCTAAAGTGGCTCCGCATGGAGCCATGAAGTGCGCGGACACACATTCATCGCACGCTCAGCTCAGCTCAGCTCAGCTCCGTTCAGTTCAGTTCAGTTCAGTTCAGTTCAGCTCAGCTCAGCTGGTGAGTGTTTGCTCTGCTGAATTGTTACATTTGTCTTCGCGGCCTGTGCGCAAACCAAACAGAAACGATGACCGATGACGACTTTGGCGTAGGCAACAACGTACAAGATGATGCCGCCGACAACAACAACAACAACAACAACAACAACAATGACAAAGACTTTGACTACATTGAGCATGTTGTGAACGTTGAAGCGCATGCAGACTGCGCTGCAGGTTAAGGCTGCCGTCCACTTTCCATTAGCATAATCACTTAGGTGTGCATATGCGTATGTGCGCCGGCCATGGGGGCGGGTGGGGGGCACATGGACATGGCCAAGACTGTGGCGGGTAACTGTGTGAAAGGCGCACATAGCGCAGCGCAGCGCAGCTCATCAAGACGCAAACTCCTTTGCGCCTGGCAGCCTGCTCTTGCCTGCCATGGCCAGGCTTCATAACTTAAATCAATTAACATTTTTTTGTTTTCTGGCCAGCAGCAATTTTCCCCCCTTTTTTTTTTTGTTTGTTTGCTGGTTTTTTTTTGGAAATTTGCTCTTTTCCTTTTTTGATTATAACTATTTCTATTTGTTTTTGGTTATATGCTATAGGCATGTGTATGTGTGTGTGTATGTGTATGTGTATGAGTGCCACAATATTCAGAGAAGCGGAATTGGCGTCTTCACTGTCGCAAGGATCCTTTGCTGTGTGCGCTGGCGAGAAACAACTCCATTGACTTTATAATCCGTTGAACTAATGGTACAAGCAACAGGCGCGACCCCATAAAGTATTTGTTGTTGTTGTTGTTGTTGTTGTCGTCATCACGGCAGCCACTGCAGCAGTCACTGAAAGCCCATCAAATCATTAC
This sequence comes from Stegana nigrithorax, assembly GCA_037044495.1. Classification (NCBI taxonomy): domain Eukaryota; kingdom Metazoa; phylum Arthropoda; class Insecta; order Diptera; family Drosophilidae; genus Stegana; species Stegana nigrithorax. The sequence continues at coordinate 75,559 of JBAMBQ010002773.1, forward strand.
TCACGCGCACTAATCCCGGAATCCATTTGTGCGGCTCAACAAGAAAAATTACATTTGCAGCATTTAAAGATTTCGCATGGCTGCTGCCTGTTGCTGCCGTTGCTGTTGCTGTTGCTGCTGTTGCCGTCACCCGCTCTGCAGCAGGCAGCAATAGGCAGCAAACCATGCGCCGCGACGTACATATGCATTAGCCATATGCGCCAGTGAGTGCGATAGAGAGAGAGCGAGTACGTATATGCGTGAGAGAGAGGGAGAGAGAGAGAGAGAGAGAGAGAGAGGAAGAAAGGGTGAGTGTGCCAGTTAAGTGCATTGCATGCAGTGGCTGGGAAATTGTTGGGAAAACTCTGCAAGGAGCAAGCGACAGCAGCAGCAATTGCTAACGCAATGTCGCACATGCAACTCAGTTGCTGCTGCTGTTGTTGCTGATTGTTGTTGTTGTTGCTGTTGTAGCAATGAAATTGAGTTGTTGCTGTGCCAAATGCGAGCGTGTTGCAAAAATGTTGTTGTCGTTGCTCCCAAGTGAAAAGCCAAGCCAAGCCAAACCGAGCCAAGCCAAGCCAAGTCAAAGCAAGGCAAGCCAAGGCAAGTCGACTCAAGTCGAAGTCGAATCGAGTCGAGTCAAGCCAAATGAAGGCAGTTAGGCCGGTAAGCAGGCAGAGGCATTCAACTATGTGCCACACGTAATGGCAACGCATTTATTTGTGGCTTTTGTTGGCGACGTTTCCACACTCGACTCGCCACTCGCCTGCGCTCTGCCTCGGCCGGTGCTCGTGTGCGCCTGTGAGTGCTGCTTAATCCATAAATGGAAATTAATGGCTCAAATATGAATGTAAGCATTGCCAATGCCAGCCAACACATGCAGCTCACCCGTCCGCCGCTCTCGGCTGTTCGCCTTCCCTGCACTGGCTCAGCACAGCACAGCACGGCACAGCAGAGCACAGCACAGCACACTTGGCCACTTGTGGCCAGCCATCCAGCCGGCCGGCCGACCATTCATTGCGCATGCGCGCCCCAATGCATCTTTTCGGAAGCTCGTACATCTCGTGCGTCTGTTGATAGCCTGCTGTAACGGTATTTGGCTGAGTGCCACTGCGTTGTTGCGGCTGCTGTTACTTTTCTTTTTTTTTTCATGTTTTTTTTTTTTTGTTTTGTTTTTTATTTTATAATTTTTGCTTTGCTGCTTTAAGTTTTTATCGTATGCCTTTTTAGCTGCACTCACTCACACAGCCTTGCGCTGTCTCGCTCTCTCTCTCTCGCATGCGCGGCTGACTGCTGGCATATGTACGTAGCATACAAAAATATTAAGACATAAATGTCATCAACAATGATAGCCGGGCTTACATTATTCTAACGTGGCCACGGCAACGCGGCCTGACTGTCGACTGCCAACTGCCAACTGCCGACTCCCGACTGCCGACTGCCGACTGCTGTTAGCGAAGGTGTTGAGCACTTTGCCAGGCGTAGGCGTTCGCGTAGGCGTGGGTGCAGCTAGAAAGTGCGCAAGTTTTTTTTTTTTGTTTTTTTATATTTATTTATTTGTTTTAATTTTCGTTTTCTTATTTTTTTTTATTTTTTTTTTTTGATTCTTGCCTTTTTGTGCATTTATTTTTTTTATTTTTATTTTTTTTTTATGCTACACTGTTGACAAGAAATTTATGTTTTTAATGTTTGCCATTATTTATTTAGCTGGCGCAACGATTGAACTGCTCTAAAAAATATTTACAGCCGCTGACAGTTAACTAAATATTTTTCAATTAAAGCCGCGTCTCTTTTTCAGCCGTTTGGCATATGACAAGCGAAGCGTTGCGATTGGCGGCGGCATCACTGAGCGCATTGCCCGGCTGATTGCCAGTTGCTGTGGCAGTTACAAATGCTGATGATGCGTTAATGAAGCCAACAATGCTTTAAATACCCATAATATAGTCAGAGTCGATCACGCATACGCAATGCATGCGGCTTCCCACTGCCCACTGCGCACTCCCCACACTCCCCAAACTCCCCACACTCCCCATACGCTACGCAGCACAGCGCTCAGTATGCATACATGCAGATTATCGCCCACTAAACTATGCGCAATGCGCTTCATCTGCAATCAGAGTTTGTCACTTTGGTTGGCGCATTTGGCTGCTTACCTGCCCAGTCCGCAGTCCACAGTCCCCAGTCGCCAGTTGCCAGTTGCTTGGCTGCCTGCCTGCTTGCTTGGTTAGTTAACTTACATGCCGCCTGACTGTCTTCGTGTCAGGTTTGCCACTTGCTCTGTTGCAACACGCTGCACTGCTGCTGCTGCTGTTGCTCTCTTGCTGCTCTAAGTGCCCTTACTATGCTATATATATATATGTGTATGTATGTGTATGTGTATGTGTATGTGTGTGTGTATATGTAAGTAGGCATGCCCATGATGCGCGTAGGTCATTTAGCGTTGCCTGCTAGCCGCCGTAAGCTGGCCTAGGTTAAGTCCTTTTGCGCGCAGCACAATGCGACTTTTGCGCTATAGCTGGCAGTTACATAAATGCGTATAAAAAATGATACCACAATTTATGGGCGACATCTAATGGCGTTCGCCGTGTATTGGTTCTAGTTGGCAAACAGCCAATGCCATTGCCTATGCCTTTGCCATTGCCATTGCCATTGCCATGCCGTGTCGTGTCCAACTATGTATGGGAGCAATCGGCGTTGTGTGCATTGTGGGGTTGCTCTGTGCAGGCAGAAAGGCAGGAAGGCAGCGAGGAAGGGAGGATGGGAGGATGGTAGGGTATGGAACGCATGCGCGCGCGCATCATAAAACATAATCAAGTTCACATTCATGTAGACGTAGACGACGATGGCGACGACGATGTACACAATAACACTAAACACACACACACACACACACACACACACACAGGCATATGAATATGCACACAGACACACATACACATATGTATACATACAAACATATGCGCAAGGCAGCTTAGTGCCAGCCAGACTTTGGCATTGTCGTAATTGCGTTGTTCCGGCTGCTGCTGCTGCTGCTGCTGTCGTTGCTGTTGTTGTCCATTGCTGCCGCTGAGCTATGAGATTAATTTTTAGCGATATTGTCATATTTAGTTGTCGCTCTTGTCGCTTTTGTTGTTATGGTGTTTGCAGTTTTTATCAACATTTTGATTCCATTAACGCAACACACACATACACCAGGCGAGTGTGTGCAGCAGACACACGCACACAGAGTCAGCCATTGGCGCGTTCACACCCATGCTA
>JBAMBQ010002777.1:0-71241 GCA_037044495.1 Stegana nigrithorax
CACCCGTCGGTGCACTTGCATTACTGAACTTAATATCTTTAGCGCCAGTGGTCGACTGTGGTGCTGTGTTTCCGGCCACGGCTGGTGTAGCCGGTGATGCGGCCGCGGCTGGGCCTGTGTTCGAGTTGGAGGAATTGCCACTTATTTCCAGTTTACTCATATCAGGTAGGGAACGCGTAGAGTTTGACACAGTTGAGCATGAGGCCATGGATGGCGTAGTCGAAGCTGATGACGATACTGCCGATGCAGCGGAAGTGGAAGAGCAGATTGACGATGATGATGAGGTGGATGAGCTGGGCGAACAGGCAGCTGGCTGATCTATCTTCATGATGGCATTTGTCTCTTTGTGGACGGGCTCGATGAACTTTTTGTAAGACTCTGTGGCGGATACTATGGTGGATGCGGTTTGGGACGACTTCTTTAGCAATTCGGATTTCTTCAGTGCAGGTAAATCGGTTGCCTTCTTACCGCCTGCTAACGGTTTTTCTACGATTACAGACGTATATTTGCTGACGCCACCGGACGCAACATTGGCAATAGCTCCGCCTGCTGACGAAGGGGCCGCAGTTATGTGGGATGCCGCATTGAAGCGTGCTGGAGCAATGGGTGAGACGATTGGTTTGGTTTCGCCACTCAACAACGATATTTTCTTATTGTCCTCGTCGTGTTTTTCATCTTTAGTCAATTTTGCGGATGAGGACGCAGAGGATGAGATCGTTGCTGCTACAATTGTGCGCACAGTATTAACACTTTGTTCTGACTTAATAATTGTGGGCAATTCTTCCTTGATGGCTGCAGATTTTGTTTTAACATTATCCTGCCGCTTCTCTACAATGCTGTCCTTTACTGTATGGTCAGTAATGCGTGCCGGCGTCTTTAGTGGAACGGTCACTGCTTGTTGTGATTGCTGCTGTTGCGACTGCTTCTCGATGAGGCGTTGCTTGCTGACACTAACCTTCTGTTGAAACTTCTTGGTGACGCTCTCAATCGCTACGACCGCTTTTTCCGAGGACTGAGAGTCTTCATCAATAAACGAATCCGTTTCGGAAGACATGTCAATAGACGAGCTCTTCTTTCGCTCTTCTTTGAGTTTCGGTTCTTTCTTAATGTCGGCCCCATCAGCTGGGTCCACTGCACCAGCAGCTGCAGCGACATTAGCAGCCGGTTTGAATTCATATTCGCTTTTTATTTGATTCAAATCCTTTTTATCTTCGCTGGTCGTAGCACTTCCCGATGTTGGACTCTTTAGATCCTGAAAACCCTTCAACTCGGAGCGTATAAGACTAAGATCATAGTCCCTACCTTTTGCGGTAGCACTGCCGCTGGCTCCAATGCAACTACTACTGGAGACGTTTAAGATGCCGCCAGGACCGCTGAGCGTTCTTGTCTTTGCTTTTGGCTGACGCTGCTGCACAACTTCTTCATCCTCTTCTGTATCACTGGGACTAATTCTTACTGTTGCTGTGGCTCTGGGCTTTGGCATCATTTTATTGCTGCTGCTAGTGTTTGCTTTAAATGGCGCTCCTAGCTCCTTCGGCACTCTCTTCGGCTTGCGCACAGGTTCATCGGAATCCGTCTCGGACTCGGTCGCCAATGATACATCAGAAGCATTTGCCGAAGTGCGTCGCACTGTGCTGCTGTTGCTGGGCACTGTGCGAGTCGGTCGTTTCTTCAAATTCGAAGCTGCCGGCGACTTCGTTCGGCTGGAGTTGGATGCCACCGACGATGGCGTCGTTGACCGCGGCGGCATCGAATCACTGCGTCCACGACCACGTTTCGCAGTCAACGACGACTTCGCACCGCCACTGGAAGTCAAATTACTGTTTGAAGCACCTGCCGATCCTGCTGCACCAGTTGAGGCAGCATTCCCAGCAATACCGGTTGCTTGCATTGCACTGGCTGCCGATGACTTTGACGTGTTGTAGGGCTCCTTTGAATTGGCCTTTTCGTTAGGAGCGCCGATTATATTTCCACCAGAAGAAGGACCTGCAGTATTGCTGGAATTCCCGGCTGGAGTGGAACTACCACTACCACCAACGGCACTACCTGCTGAATTTCCGCCAACACTTGCAGTGCGACTCTTCTGCTTGCACCCTTTGGTTATGTTCTCAGCAATACGTTCTCGCGATACCCATTCATCATAACGGTTGTTCCAGCCTGTGTAGTGCACCAAATACATGGGTGTGCTACGTTGCACCGATATCTCAATGACCTTTGCCTCGTACGTGCTGCCGTGAGCCGTTGGCGACTTCTTCTCATGATAGTAAACCTTAAGCTTGTCACCGGTCTCCACAACAAAATCTCCAGTGTCGATCTTTTCAACCGTAACTTCATCTTTTTTACGCTTGCCGCGTTTCTCTTCGTTCTGTTGGTTTTGTTTGCGTTGGTGCTTCTCCTTTTTCGTCAGTGGTGGGCCTAAAAAAAATACAGATGTTATTTTTATATAAACATTCATGTTGGTTTGGTAAATATTAATTATTTATCAGAACTAAAGTAACTATAGAACAGAAAAGACAATATTTTTCAACTTCCCCTATATACCTACCTACTATTACCTATTAATGTTCTTTATTTCCGTCTCAAATTTATATTCGAAATGTAAATAACACTAAATAATTTTACTGTAGTATTTGCACAAAACTTACTTACATTAAAATAATAATCTGCAACTAATTATGCTTTACCGTACATTAATTATAAATTGTAAATAAACAAAAGGTTTTCCGCAACAACAAAAATGCCCACTAAACTGGAGTGGGTAATGATCCAAACAGAACAAGACAGAGACACTTGACACCTCAGATTGGTGAATCGCAGATACACGGCAGAGATATCCATATAATTTCGTGCTTCTGGTTTTGTCTTGGCTGCTTTCAAATAGTTGGCAGCACTGCATATAATCACATGACACGTCATAAGCACACTCAATGATTTCTATTCAATTCTATTCAATAAATTATTATCTTTTTGTTTTTCATTTGTTGTTGTTGTGGTACCATCACGCCAGTTCCAAACAAACAAACTACGCGTGTGAGCTTCATATTAGCACATATGCTCTCACACACTTGCTTCTCCTTCATCCGTCTCTTTCTTGCAACTCTCTTTACTTTAGTTTTTTGTTTTAATTGTCTAAGATATATAAAATGTTTCATATATTTAAAATATTAGAAAATCTTTTATTCGTTTATAAGCCAAATAGTTTTTATATATCAGCTTAGTTTAGAAAAGTTTGTATAACTGAAAAGTTTACAAAATACTTCTGCTAATTTCATTATTTGCGCATTTGATTTGCTTTCTTTTTATTTACAAAAAACAGTTCTGAGTGCGCATCTGCTACAGTGAGGACGCTAAAAGTTATCGGCGCGTCGATTGGTATTTTATTTAAGCATATTGCACTCTACATACACTTATTCATGCATTTCAACACATCGACAAACGCACTACTGAAGGTTCACAAAAAATCAAAAAACAAAAAAAAAAAACAACGATGGTCAAATACGCAATGGTTAAAAAAATATAATAAAACAAAAAATAAATCGATTGTGTATACTCAGTACTTTGTGTACTGCTTTTTGAGAGCGAGAAAGTGAGCAAACCTGTCGAGAGAGCAGACGAACATGTTCAGCCGCCAAAATGGCGAAGTGGCGAATGGTTTAGTTTGAAAGAAAAAAAAAAAAAAAAAAAAAAACAACCGAAAATACGACAAATGTACCGGTAGATAAGGAGATTTAGCTTGGCACTCTTGCTAGCAAGGTCTGACAGCTGATAATTTCAAAAAAGAATAGAGCAAATACCCTAGTACTCGTATGAAAGTCGGTGTGGTAATGCTTTTTTTTATTTGTAGCTAAGCATGATTATTTAAAATTCCGAATCGAAATCGAATTGACGTGCAAACTGGGGGCTTGTGTGTTTTATAATATAATTCCAGTTAAACGATGAGCGTCTTACTACGTACAGTGAATGTGTTGCGCCAACGCACACAGCTGTTGACCGCCGTGACGCCGTTGTTGTTGCGCCTAAGTGACGTGCCAGCGGCCCTGCAGTGCAGATTCTCGACAGAACACGAACAACATAGGAACACTAAAAATCAGACGGCAGTCTATGCTGCGATTACCTTAGGAGGCATTTTAACTGGCTATGGGCTATTTTACTATTTGGATAGGCAGCATGACATTGCCGTGGAAGCAAAAGACATTAAGCAGACACAGAACGTGGGACCAGAAAAAGAGCGCAGCATCGGCGCAGATGCTGTTCCATTGGATGATGATCAGAAGGAGCTAGCCGCTGTGCGTTTGTGGCACACGACGGTGCGTTCTGATTTACCTACTTTCAAATTGAGTGAAGTGCAAAAACACAATTCATTGGCTGCAGGCATTTGGGTAACGTATGGCATTGGTGTATATGACATCACAGAGTTTATACCAAAACATCCGGGTAGTGATAAGATAATGATGGGGGCTGGTAGCGCCATTGACCCATTTTGGGCGATATACCAACAACACAACACTAAAGAAATATTGACACTATTAGAGACCTTCCGCATCGGCAACATATCGAAAGATGATGAAATGAGAACCGATGATATGGGCTCGCCCTGGGCGCATGAACCGAAACGGCATCCCATACTGAAACCCGCGTCGGAGCGGCCGTTTAATGCCGAGCCACCGATTTCGTTGTTAGCTGAGCAATTCTACACATCAAATGAAATATTCTATGTGCGTAATCATCTGCCAGTGCCGGTGTTAGACATCGAGAGCTATGAACTTGATATTGAGATAGAGACACCAAAGGCTTGCGCAAAGGAATCAACATGTACATTACGATTTGAGGACATCAAGGCATTGCCAAAACACACAGTCACAGCGGCCATTATGTGCGGTGGCAACAGGCGCTCCGAGATGACCAAAGTTAAGCCCGTCAAAGGTAAGCCTACCGTTGACATACCATATTAATTAATACATCCATATGATCTGGAGTGCAGGTCTTTCTTGGGGTGCGGGTGCCGTAGGAAATGCAAAATGGACGGGTGCTCGCCTGTGTGACATACTCTCAGCTATGGGCGTGCAGCCCAATGAGCACCTGCATGTAATTCTAGAGGGTGCCGATTTAGATCCGTCTGCGAATCCGTATGGTGCTTCGATACCATTGTCAAAGGCACTAGATGAACGTGGTGATGTGATTTTGGCTTACGAGATGAATGGAAAACCTCTAGAACCGGATCATGGGTTCCCAGTGCGCGCCATTGTGCCCGGCACAGTGGGCGCACGCAACGTCAAGTGGCTAACGCGCATAGCCATAGCGGAGCAAGAATCGAATTCACATTGGCAGCAAAATGACTACAAAGGTTTCAGTCCAAGCACTGACTGGGATACAGTGGACTTTAGCAAAGCGCACGCGATACAGGCGATGCCCGTCACATCGGCCATCTGCACACCCACATGTAATGAAGAAGTTAAAGTGCCGGCAGACGGCTTCATAACTGTACGCGGTTACGCTTGGTCTGGCGGAGGCAGACGCATCGTGCGCGTGGATTTGACAGCGGACAAGGGCGAAACTTGGCACGTAGCCGAATTAGAACAAGAAGATCTCCCGGATGGACGGCACTACGGCTGGTCGTTGTGGACAGCGCGTTTGCCGGTGGACAAAAAATCACACACTGATGTAGAGATTTGGGCGAAGGCGGTTGACTCTGCATATAATGTGCAACCCGAGTCGTTCGAGAATATATGGAATTTACGAGGAGTGCTTTCGAACGCTTATCATCGTGTGAAAGTGAAAATAGTTTGAAACTGACAGAAGATTGGAATTGCATGAATAAACTCCTAATGTCTCAAATGATGAATGCTTAATTTGTTTGTTTACTTACCGGTGCTGGAAGGAGGCGAACTATCACGCTGTGAGTGAGTTGGCACCTCAGTGGATTTATTTGTGCTTGTAACATTAACTTCCTTGTCATTGTCCTTATCGGCTCGGTTACTGGCAGCCGCTTTAATTTTTGAGAGCGGCACGTCGCCATCATCTTTGGCTGCCGCCTTCTCTTCGTATTTCTCAACTAGATTCTTCACTTTACCAGCAGCCGAGGTTTTACGTTTTTTCGTTGGCTCCACCAGGCTGGACTCGCTGGTATTCCCAGATTCTTCAGCGGCAGACTGTGCTGTGACACCAGCCGATGTTGCGGCTGCGGATGCAGCACTAGCTGCTTGACTGCTGGCCGCTTGTGCATTGCTGGCTGCCGCTGATGTGCTTGCCTGTATCGCAATTGCGGCTTTGGTCATCGCCATAGTGGGGTCTGCCGGTTTAGGCGAAGCAACCGAATTGGCACGCACCAGGCTGCGTCCCTTACTGCGACCTGTATTACGCGATGTCATCAACATGGAACATCCCAACTTGCGATTAAAGTCGCCGTAAGGTTGTAGAAATTTCTTGTAGGCCTGCTTGACCAGATTCATAACACTAACGGTGCACGGCGTGTAGCCCAAACGAACAGCAACGTTCTTCCATTGGTTTTGTGATGTAACGCGATTGTAGCCCCCGCGTTTTTGCACAGCGCGAAACAGACGATATAGATCGACATCGCGACTCTGTATCGAGGGCACCTTGTTCAGCGGCGTGCCACGATCGTCCATGTACTTGTATAGTTGTGCGACAAATAGATCTTTCTCGTGATGCTCATCATCCGACGATTCTGTCTCAATTTCAGCATCTTCTTCACTGGACGAATTAGTCAAGCCGAACAGTGCGTCACGATCCCAGTGTGCCGGCAGCACGTCAGCGTCAAGATATTCAAGCGCAGCCTGCACTGCCGGACCATCTTGCTTGGCTGCTGCGTCTCGTGTGAATTCGGTCGCTTCCTTCTTCGGCACAGTGTAGTAGCGACCATCTTTAAACGAACGCACCAGATACTCATCCTTGACGCGTATGCGTACAGTGGCCTTATAGAACGAAACGTTAATAGTAGTATATTATAAAATAATTGAACCAGATCTTACATACCTGTGCCGTTGGCGCCACTACAAGTGCTGGGAACCATTTTTCTTTGTCCTTTTTCTTTGATTCCGTCTCAACGCACACAACTTTGCCAATATGTTCCTCCTTTTCGTTGACTACCTCCTTGGCGTCACTCTCATCGTCGTCATCCGAACTTTCATCATTCAAATGGCCACGTCGACGTCCACGACGACCGCCAACCACTGGATTGCCAAAATGCTCCGGGTGCGTCAATGGCAATTGATCGAGCGTCTCGCTCTCATTAAAATGTCTACCACTTTTTAAACATAATGCAGTTCGTCGTAACGTAGTTATGTCACCGTCATCAAAAACAACGGTATACTGTGAGCAATCCTGTATTTTGGTGATTGTAGCCTCAACAGTCTCCTTGCGATCTGGGTGACGCACTTCTATGACAGCTCCAACACGCAGCTGTCCAGTTGGCGCCTTGATTGCATCGTCGGAAACGATGCCAGAGCCCAAGCCATGCTTATAGGCAACCTTTACCTTGATGTTCCGTACAACTTTGCTCACTTTTGCTTCGCAGAAAGCGCCCTTGTACTTGGCACTGACTTCGGTGCCAACGGGCAGGGACGGTGGATCGTCGACTTGCTATTGCGAAATTCTTGTAAGTAAATACACAACACTTTTTCACCTTACATTGCTCACCTGCATTTTCCGCACTAAGTAGCGTTCAAAATTAAAACAATCGTTTACAAACGCCACTTTTATTTAGCACTCTTATGCATACTTTTAACAACAAATCGAGTCCTATTATTAATACAAAAAAAAAAAATAATAATAATAAACTAAGTATGCACTAATTTTTGAGTTATACACTTTTCAATTGTAAAACTGTTTAATTTTTTTCGTCACTGAAACTGCGAAGCAACTAGAACCGAGAAACATTTTTTTGTTTCGGCGCAAATAAAAATTTTTCACTGCTTAGGGAAATTTCATGTACCACTACCATTGTATATGTGAGAGTAAGAGCGCCTGATGAAGAACGTGAAGGAACGTATGACATTGCCAAGTTCAATTATTTAACCCCAAGGCTATTGACGTAAAATGTAAACTTTTTACAAAATATGTCGTCTTGAAGTAAACTTATAGGCATTTAATGATGATTTTTTAAATCACTACAGAAGTACCGCAATCAGATCCATTTATGTTTGCAAATACAACTAAAGTGTCTTAATATAGCTTAAGGTGCTCCGAATCAACCCTGATATGAAACAACGGACCGTTGTTATATGACCAGGGCTAACAAATTTTTTAAACTGTTCAAAATTACAAAAAAACAGTTGACATAAAGTTTATTTCAAAAATCAATAATGATGAAAATTGCATGGAAGTAAACAAAAGTATGTAAAAATATCAAAGAATATGTAATAAAGTTATATTGAGATCTTGATTAAAAAACTGATTAAAATTTAAGGGGTTTAAAAGAGGCTACATAACGTTACCGATCCGACACTTTGAAACGCTCTCTCGGTCTAGAGTGCTTTTGTACTAATACTACTTATAATGCTTCCTAACATTGTCATCGTTATACTGTGAACTGTCTAACGCTGCAAAAGTGCATCGTTTGCAGTTCAATGTCGGACACTGATTAACTGATTTTAAATTTTGTGCTGTACCAGTGCCACAAAGTTTGTATATTAATGTTCGTATGCAAGTAAAGCCGAGTTGAAGTAAGATTTTCGCATTGAATATTTTTCGGTTTGTTGCACTCCGGCAAGGTTACACAATGCATTTATTTGGGGTAACAAAGTTCAACGCAATAACGATATAAAAGGCATTTCTGCCAATGATGGGAAATCAGCCGTTACACAGAATTTGCTAGTAAAAATTTATTGAAAACAATAAGAACTCAAACAAAAATAAGAACCTTTGCAGCAAAGTCATACGTATCAAATTCATATTTATGTATGTAATATGTACATGAATACGTATAATACATATATGTATGTTTTATTTTCCTTTTGTAATCGATCGAAGACTACTTGGCCGTAGATGTTTTTGGTGTCGCATCTGGCAAAGATAAGCCGCTCTGAGGCGCAGCTATAAAAGTGTGTACAGTATTGTGAAATAGCTCAGTCAAACGTAGAACGGAAAGCAAACAGCAAGATTAGAAATACACCATACATTATAGACGGCAGATGATATAGGCGACACAGCGCATCAACGGGATCGTGAGATCGTTGTGATAAGCAAAACCATTTTTAAATAACAGACAATAACATAAAAATACTCAAAGCAAATAAACAACATAGATTATATAAACCGTTATACGACTTTAACGCATTTCAAAAAGAAAAAATCAAAATACAAAGAACACAATGGAGGTGCCACCGCCACTAGTGCTGAAGCGGCCACTCTATGTGCCCAATAAGACGCTGATGGGCCCAGGACCATCGAATTGCTCCCATCGCGTACTAGACGCAATGAGTAATCCGGTGCTGGGCCATTTGCATCCCGAATGCCTGCAGGTAAACACTGGCAGTCTTTTAGTATGTGGGCCTTATGTCAAGTGCAATGATGCAGCCTGTGGCGCTAGACACATTCGTCACGCCCTAATTGCTTGCACTGCGATAAGCCGCCGCCAATTCGGTATCAGCCATTTCTTCGTAGAACTAAGCCAACCCGCTTAATGTTGTTACAGATCATGGACGAGATCAAAGAAGGCATCAAGTACATCTTTCAAACATTAAACGACACTACGATGTGCATCAGCGGATCCGGTCATGCCGGAATGGAGGCAGCACTTTGCAATCTCATTGAGGAAGGCGACGTCTTGCTGCTCGGTGTGACGGGTGTCTGGGGCCATCGTGCCGCTGATATGGGTCGCAGATACGGTGCCGATGTGCGCTTTGTTGAGGCGCGGTTTGGTCGCTCGCTTACAATGGAAGAACTGGAGTATGCCTTTGCTAATCACAGACCACAAGTGTTCTTTGTTGCGCAGGGTGATTCCTCCACAGGCATATTGCAAACGCGTCTGCAAGAAATCGGCGACTTATGTCGCAAGTATGAATGCTTTCTGATAGTCGACACAGTCGCCTCTCTTGGCGGCACTGAATTCCTCATGGACGAGTGGCATGTGGACGTTGCCTATACGGGCTCACAGAAGACTCTCGGCGGGCCGGCTGGCATCACGCCAATCTCATTCAGTAAGCGCGCAATGACGCATATAATGAGCCGCAAGACGAAAGCCAAGGTCTACTACTTCGATGTGTTGCTGGTCGGGCAGTATTGGGGCTGTTTTGGCACGCCACGTATCTATCATCATACCATTTCATCTACTCTGCTTTATGGGCTGCGCGAAGCTTTGGCGCATTTCTGCGCCATGGGCCTCAAGTCGGTAGTGCGTAGACACAAGGAGTGCTCGCAACGTCTACAATTGGGCGTCGAAGAGCTGGGTCTGGAGATGTTTGTACCTAAGGAAAACGACCGCCTGGCAACGGTGAACACAGTTAAGGTGCCAGTGGGTGTCGATTGGAAGACGGTGGCTGAGTACGCCATGCGCAAGTGAGCATACCGCAAGATATTTATCAAGTATTTATGCTTAATAATGAACCGCTGCTTCTTTTGCAGGTATAATCTAGAAATTAGTGGTGGTCTGGGACCCACAGTTGAGCATGTGTTCCGAATCGGCCTTATGGGTGATAATGCTACTTTGGAAAAAGTTGACATGGTTCTGAGTATCATGCACGAATCTTTACAGAGCCTCAAATTGCGAACTCCTACTACAGAGCGGTCGAAAATATGATTGTCGACAAGGCTTACTAAGGTGCTAAGTCTGCTGGTCCATTGTGTGAATTCCATTTTCAATAAGGTCTATTTTTTGTAGTATATACTATAGTCTATAATGATTCTTCATGCAATAAAATAGTTACATCCTTATGTAAATCTTCTTGTAGCTTTTTGATAGATCAATGTCTCTAAAATTCGATTATGCTGCAGCTTGATCCCATCTTGGAAAATCGCTTTAGAATATTACGCAGCGAAGTATTTACAAATAAGAACTTCTGACAAAGATTAGTTCACAAAACTAAAAGTAGTAATTGTTCAGCTTGACTGATTCTGCCTGGCTCTGAAGTTGTCCCACTTCACACGTAAGATACATACAAGCTACCACTGGGGCAATAATGAACCACACGAGTTACGTTCTTATATTAATTACTATAAAAATACAATTTATTGAGGGTGATGCGCCGCATATGGTAAGATTCTTTGAAATGTTTAGTATGCACAAAATACCCGATGAAAAAAAAAAAAAATTGTACACTTAATGGTTTATTGTTGTTGTTGGATGTTACAATATACACAGCAAACACAAGCGTTTGTCTGGCAGCTACGGTTTTTCTTCTAATCAAATCGAATTATCCTCCTGCGGCTGTGGTTGGCTTACACGCTGCGATGTTGGTGTGGGTATTAACCCTGCTTTTGCGCCAATTCGCGTGCCTTGACACGCTCCAACTTGGCGATGCGTGCCAAACTCTTGGCACCAAGAATACCGCCGCCCCAGTGTCTGCGGATCTCGTCGTGACGGTCATTGAAGTTGGTCTTGATGGCCTCCAACAGCTTAACAAAGTTCGCCTTATCGTTGGCTTCGACATTGGTCAATGCCAATGCAGTGCAAGTCTTGCGACGTACCAACAGACCCAAGCGTGCCTTGCCCTTCACAATGCAGTATGGAACGCCCATTTTGCGGCACAAAGCAGGCAGGAAAAGCACCAACTAGAAAATTTACAAAGATATTCCAATTAGTATTGTCCATATCAAATTAAGTTAACAAGGTTGCTTCGTTAGACTTTCCTGCTTATCAATCAGAATGTCATTTCTCCTCAGTCGTACGACTGCTTATTGAGTCGCATTTCAGTTGAAGAAATTCATAATTTACATCATGTTAAGCAGGAGTAGCGTCGCACTCGAAGAGTTAAAAAGCAAATAAATACATACCTCCAGTGGATCAACATCGTGTGATATGACCACCAACTGGGCTTTCTTCTGTTCAACAAGCTTGGTGACAGTATTGGTACCAGCACGAACAAAGCTTGGCTTCTTTTTGGGCTGCACATCCTTGCCCTTGGCCTTAGCTTCAGCAACCTTCTTCAAGCGTTGCTTCTTGGCGAGTGGCGATTCTGGGCGGTACTTCTCCAGCAGCTTGAATAGCTTGACAGCAGTGGTCTTGTCAAGCGTCTGACTGAATTGATGAATTGGTGGTGGTACTTTCAAGCGCTTCTGCAGCACAGCTTTTTGCCGTTGGACGCGTATGTATTTTGGCCACCTTACGAAGCGGGACAAGTCGCGCTTAGGCTGAACATTTTGACCTACAAGAAATAACACAAACATTATTTGCTTTTGTACTTTTAACCAAAACAATACTATGTTTATTGTTATTGTACTCACCGATGCCAAAGTTTTTCGGCCGCTTCTCAAAAAGCTGGTTGACAACTTTCTTGACCACAGGCTTTTTAACAGCGAGTGGTGCGGGCGCAACCTTCTTGGTCACTGGCTTCTTCTTTGGCCTCGGCTACAATGGGTAAACAAAGACAACATTAAAGTATTTTGCACAACACCAATGTTCACAACAAAATAAGAAATTTTATTGTGACGTATATTAGTTGTAAATGAAATTAAGTAGGCAAAACTGTTTTATTTTGCTTACCTTCTTTACAACCATTTTACGTCAACTTCGCGTTTAAGATGTTTATGAAAAAAACAGATTTTCTAGCAGGTCGTACAATAGACCAGCTTTACGTCTGCCTGTCAAAAAGGTAAAGGAATGGATTTTACGGAAGTGGCGGAAATGTCAAGCCGGTGTCAGAAATTGTTACCAACCTGGTGGCACTGGTGCACGTTATTATACTTTTGCATAAAATTGGCACGACTTTTAAAAAACTTGGCACTACTTTGTCAATTTTTGAATTTTCACTTGAATATATTTACATTAAATATACGAATAAGAATTTTAATTGCAAAATTCTTGTGTAAATATAATTAAATGGCATATATCAATAGAAAGAAAAAACATTTTGCTATAATGTGCAAAGTATTTGTTGTACATCCGTTGGTGTATTTTAACTGAATACTTATGTGGCAAGTCTCATGAAACGATCATGCACATTTTGTACATCCGTTCATTTCTGGTGGATATTATCAGTGTTATTTCCAGTTTGTTTGACAGTTATGCCATAGTGATATGTCGTAATTGATCCAATTTAAATCAGTTTTTATTGCGAACGTTGTATGAAAACAAAATTTAAAACTTTTTTGTTGGAGGTTATGTGTTACCAAATACTAGCGTAAGAAATTTTATTGATCTTCATTTGCTTTCTCACTCGTACTCATTTAACTGCACTAATGTGCAGCTGCGTGCACTCTTCTCGTTTCTCCCGTATCGCCCGTTGGGTACCTTTATTCGTGTCGCGAATGGCATGCAATTTGTTTTAAAAAGTTTATAAATTTTATTAAAGCCGTCCAAAGATCTTATAAGTTTAAAGTATTACAAAATCAGTAGTAGTCGCTGACTACCGTCATCATACTGCCTTTTATTTTTTTTTAATACAAATTTAATGCACTAAATTACAAGAGTTCTACTACAACTCGTCGATATTAAAAAAATACAATTATAGCTGGTACTTTCTTTACGACGAAGACGAAGAACGGTCGCCGCGTGTTTAAAAAAAATAAGTAACACTTGCTGTGTGTATTTTATTTGTTATTACTGATAATACTTAATATTAAAAACAAAATCCCACCACCTGCTAAGCTGCTATTAAGTGAAATTTTCCTCTGCCATATATTTTGAATAATATACATCATATGAATTAGCGTTGCAATAACAAAAAGATACTAAAGTGAAAAAGGGAAACAATCCTTTTGTTTTCTTTTTCTGGTGCGATTAACGCCAATTGGTGGCGATCGTAAATATAAACAGTGACGATTATATAAATGAATAGCAGCTCGAAAGTTTTTGTGTGGCGAGTTTGAGTGTTGAGTGATTTAAATGTGCACTGCGACTGTTCCGAATCAGTCCTTCACGCATCTGCAATCCACCATTTTTAATTTGATTGCAGTGAATGCAAATATGAAGCGTTTAAAGTCCGTCGATTGTTAAGTGCACGTTGAGAAGCGGTTGGCGCAGTGTATATGGCACAACATGGCGTCGTAGTCGCCGCGGCAGTCGCTGCTGGCGGCGGCGCAGTCACAAACGGCTGCAGTAGTGGCAGCAACAACAGTAACTGCAGTGTTGGCAGCAGCTCCAACAGTTCTGGCCATACACATGCCGTTGTCGTATGGGAGTTTGAGTCACGCGGTGGCACATGGTTGCCATACTCACCGGCGGTGTCGCAGCATTTGGAGCGTGCGCATGCTAAAAAACTAACACGCGTTTTACTCAGCGATGCTGATCCACGTCTGGAGCAATATTATGTCAATGTGCGCACTATGACGCAAGAGTCGGAAGAGGACAACGGCCTGGCAACAATTGGCGTACGTCGTATGTATTACGCGTCTGTTTCGCCCGCTGGCAAGGGCACAAAATGGGAGTGGTCGGCTGGCGTAGGCTCGGGTACCACCGATTGGCGACCATACAACATGCATGTGCAGTGCATTGTGGAGGACGCTTGGGCAAGGGTAAGTTAAAACGGATTCAGTTATCGCAGCAATTTACCATGATTGTATCTTTTGCAGGGCGAACAAACTTTGGATCTGTGCAGCACACATATAGGCTTGCCGTTTACCATAAATTTTTTGAATCTGACACAAGTACGGCAGCCAAATGGTCCATTGCGTAGTATTAGACGCACACAACAGGCGCCGTATCCTCTTGTAAAACTTACGCCACAGCAGGCGCTAAAGTTGAATGGTATGTTACTCTGTTCTCGTTTTTTATAATATATTTTCGGATATGTACATCTGTACTTTTGATTGACAGCCAACAACTACCATAACGAGTACGGTCTTGCGAAACGCAATAACACTTTGCCAAAAATCGGTATCAAGCCCACTGATGCCAAAACGTTGCAAAGGAACAACATGATGTCAATGGGTAATACAATGCAGCAACATGCTGGAACAGCTGGCAATCACCGGCAGCCGCATCCTTTGCCCATGACTACGCCAACTTCGAGTCATCATCATCAGCATCAACACCATCCTCATGCACATCCTCAACAGCAACAACAACAGCAGCATCAACAGCATCATCAGTCGCAACGCAGTAAATCAAATAAAAAGAACGGCGAGATCTCAACGACCAATCTCCGTCAGATACTCAATAATCTGAATATATTTAGCAGTAGCAGTACCAAACACGCAATTATTGCACCCACCGTATCTTCTTCGTCTTCGTCAGCTTCTTTGTCCACGCAGGGAACGAACGTTTCGCTAAATCATCATTCCCATGCTCATGCGCATAATCATCACCACCATCATCAAGTACCTGCGTTCGCGCATAGTAATAACATGCTGACCGCTTCAATGCATAGCCATCACAGCCGCTGCTCGGAGGGTTCATTGCAGTCGTCGCAACGCAGTAGCCGCCTTGGCTCACATCGCTCACGCTCGCGAACACGCGCCTCCGACACGGACACGAACAGCATGAAGTCGAATCGTCGACGCCCAAGCGTTGACACTGTCTCCACATATCTCAGCCACGAGAGCAAAGAGAGCCTGCGCAGTCGCAATTTCGCTATATCTGTTAACGACCTTTTGGATTGTTCACTAGGTAGTGATGAAGTGTTTGTGCCATCACTACCGCCTAGCGGGTCTTTGTCGCTGTCACTGTCTTCGTCAGCTTCTTCTGCTGCAGCGGTGCTAGGTGAACGTGCACCAGTGCCGCCGCCGCTGCCCCATCATGGCGCAACGAATGGTGTCGTACAAACGAATGGCAACCCAGGCAGTGTATCGCAATTGCCTCAACAGCAACAATCGATTGCTGGCTCCATTGTAGGCGTCGATCCGGCAAGTGATATGATTTCGCGGTTTGTTAAGGTAGTCGAACCGCCACTATGGCCGAATGCACAACCGTGTCCCATGTGCATGGAGGAACTGGTGCATTCGGCGCAGAATCCGGCCATATCGCTAAGTCGGTGTCAGCATCTCATGCATCTGCAATGTCTAAATGGCATGATTATTGCGCAGCAGAACGAGATGAATAAGGTGAGTGCCTGCCTGCATACGTGCTTAAGAAAGAGTAGGCAATATGCTGCTTTATCTTTCTATTTCAGAATCTATTCATTGAGTGCCCAGTGTGCGGCATTGTCTACGGCGAAAAGGTAGGCAATCAACCAATTGGCACCATGTCTTGGAGTATCATTAGCAAAAATCTGCCCGGTCATGAGGGCCAAAACACTATACAGATTGTATATGAGTAAGTATTAGTTCAATTTTACCAGCTTATTAATACATTAAATGACCGTTATTTTAGCATTGCATCTGGCGTACAAACCGAGGAACATCCACATCCGGGACGAGCTTTCTTTGCAGTCGGTTTTCCGCGCATTTGCTATTTGCCAGATTGTCCGCTGGGACGGAAAGTGCTGCGATTTCTAAAGATTGCCTTTGATCGGCGTCTGCTCTTCTCCATTGGCCGCTCGGTTACAACGGGTCGCGAGGATGTTGTCATTTGGAATAGTGTCGATCATAAGACACAGTTTAACATGTTCCCGGATCCAACATATCTGCAGCGCACGATGCAACAATTGGTGCATCTGGGTGTAACCGATTGAGTAAATCCCATATAAAAAACAAAAACACTCAGCATATGTTTTGCGGGAGTGTGTGAGTGCAATTTCAATGTATCTGTACAGTTAAGCAGGATTGCGCGTTTAAGCTACTTGAACGTTAAACTTTTTAAACTTCACAGACACTGATGCCATAGCGCGCCAGTAGTAACTCATAATATAGCTTAGTATTTTATTAAAAGCACAAAAAACAAAATATAATTTAGTTACAAAAGTGTAATTCCGCGCAAGCAAAAACGAAAACTTCCTTGAAATGTTCTTCCATTTAAATATGTTTTTTTTTAATATATACATACATTACATATAAAGCATATAATACTTTAAGTGATACACAGCGTCTGATTTCTTGCTTGCAGTTTAAAGTTTTATATACTAGATCTGTGCATACTGCTCCAGGAAACTTTGCAAACGTTTGCATATAGCGCAAATATATTTTTTTATTTGCTTAACATGTGCTATGTTAAATATTTTGATTTTTTTTATATTTTTTTTATTTTTGTTTTTAACAAGTTGTGCCAAATTTAATTTGTGATCTTACAGTGACAATTTGTATTTTTATTTAACGTTTGCACATGTGCTGTATTGTTAAATTTTATTTTTATATATTAATATAACTATATATATGCCTGTAATTGCACTCTTAGCAAAAGCGATCGGAGAAACTATTTTTGTTTAATTTCTATGAAGTTTTTAAAAAGTTTTAAATAATGTTCTTTTGTTTATTTTTATTTTGTATACCACCTGTTGCACTTATAGGCATTATTATTATTATAATTGCTTTCATACTGATATCATAAACGTCATCATGCTACGCTCATGATAAAGACTTTTTCATATAGCTATAGCCTAGGCATAAGTACATACCGATAGTTACAGATATATTTTATATATTTTTTATAAAACGTAGAATTTTGATAAAACGTAAGTTAATAACTATGAAGCTACCGTTATGTATTTAGCACTGATTAGTTTTAGACATGCATGCAAAGTCTGTAAGTAGGACGCACGCCCTGCAATTTGCAGTCGCCCAACTTGGGCACAGTGCGCAGCAGCCAGGAATAATCTCATTTCTTTAGTTTTTAGTTTTCCACTAGAACTTACCATATAAATATACGCATATATCCATACATATGTATCTCAATCCGTGCTGCAAAAATATAAGATGTATTTCGATTTTAAGCATTTTATGACGTCGCGTCGAAATCGCAATATATTTGCAAGCATTTCTTATAAGTATTTTATCATTTTTTATGCGTCTTTTGTGCAACTACAATAAACGACACATAGCGTAAAAATTAAAATAAAATGCATTTTAATTATTGTTAAACGACAAATCGCAATGCTGCTGCAAGGTTTCGAAGCGCAATTTATTTACTTGTTGCTGTATCATTGTCTGTCTGCAATCAATTTAAAAAACGGAACAAAACAAAAAGCAAATGAATAAAGAGAAACTTACGAGGTCAGGAATATGCATGTGCTGCAACTCGACGTAACTTACAGCACAAGGACAGCTAAATAGCGCAAACATCGCTAAGCAGCTACGCCCCGGAACTGACCGAGCGGAAATTCCAGCAAAGCCAAGGGTTGCCAATCCTTGACAACAAGGTGAGTGGCTTTATTTTGGCAAAGGTGGCCTGTTTTTTGAGTTTCCTTTCCTTCCGGCGATATTGGGAGAACTTCCTTCCAAGATCAAAATAATCGCTATTCTATCTAACTTTTTTTTTATTCCCCTTACACTTAAGTCGGAACTTCAGGAGTGATGACACTGCTTCATCACTGCAGCTTAGGCGGGGAATATTACTTTCGATTTTGCCTTTGTAACATCATTATTTCAAAATTTTGATTCTTCTCGAAACTTATAGAATATTTCATTGTAGATAATTACTACGTGAAAGCTTCTTGTGGCAACATCTGGCTGATGATGGTGCTGCGGGTGTCGCTTTTCACCTTGTGAGTCGTTTTGTATGTCAGTGAGTGTCTGATTTTTTGCTTCGTTGTTGGTTTTTTGTGCGGTTTTTTTGTTTTTTATTTTTGATTTAATTTTTTTTGCGAATCACTTAAAATAAATTAAAATAATAAAAGTTTTCGTGCATTTTTCTGTTGCGTATGAGGTGTGTGTGTATGTGTGTGTGTGCGCATGTCGATGCGACATGTATTAGCTTTTGGCTGGCATGTAAAGTTGCCTTATCCTTTTAAGGCACACTTGCGGAGGCAGCAACAAAAACATAAAATGACCATTTACAACGACAGACGCACGCGCACATTGGTCTGCATTTCAATTTTTATTCGCATTTATTTAAGTTTTTTACTTACCTACTTCTCTTTTTGTAATCCGTAAGTGTTTGCTGCCAAATCGAGTGTATACTGCGTTTTGTATATATATTGCTGCTATGGTGTAGTATGTGTGTGAGGTTTCTAAGTGTGAATGGGGACTCACATGCCAAGGGCTGTCTGTCACCCTAGACAAAACTAGAGGGTTCCTCGAAGATTCCTCCGATTTCGTATGAAGGGAACGTTCTCTAGGAACATGTTTAGCGTCACTGAAAGTGTATCGAGTTTGCAGAGCACGACACCATTCTATCTCACTCAAGCACACACATGTGGATGAGCGGCGATGGCGATTTCGATGACGATGACACTATCACGTACGAATACGGTTTTTTATGCAATTCATGCGTTCCATATATCTGCTTCTTATTTGTTTTTCTCCTTTTTTGTTTCATAACTGACGTCAGCTTTTTTTTTGGATCGTGGTTTGTGTACAAGGACCTTCAGCGCATGTTGCGTGCAGTGTGTGGCGTGATGCACAGCTTCGTGCTCAACTAAATGTCACACAGCACTACTTTGCTGCGGATATGATGTCAGCTAGACACGCTTGGGATTTTGAATGCTCGCAAGTGAGCCATTAAAAAAAGAATGCGCACGTTAGCTTAATTTCATTACAGATCAAATGGTCATGGATCATTGTCAAATGCTGTCATGCTGTTAGTTGCGTAGCGTATGCGTCAAGTCACGGTAATCCAAAAGTTTCACCGTGATTTTTATTTTTTGGCAAGGTTTTTGGTTTTTTTTTTTTTCTGTGGTATCTGAGCTTGCGCCCATGTGTGTTGGCTTCCTTATGTGCTTGCGCAATGCGCTTTCACTTTTCAACATCACCCCATCATCAGCGAGCCACAGCTGCTGTGGCTGCTTCTGGCTGCTTCTGGCATAGAGGCTGCTTATGCTGTGGCGTCGAGAACTTTCCATTAAGCATGTTGAATGCGTGTTAATGAAGTCGAGATATGAACATTTGACTGCTATGCGCCAGGACGACTGACGAGCGACTGGTCGAGGCCATATGGGGCATGAGTTGCGCTCACATTGTGTATGTATTTGGTCAGTTGCCCTTTTTTGTAATTGATTTTGTCGTTGGATAGCGTTTTTTTAAATGAAATTTTTTGCTTTTTTATTGTGGATATCCTTGTGCCAATTGCATAAGCAAATGTTTTCCTAGAGTTTAATGTATCATTGTTTTTGCTGATGCTGTTGTTGTTGCTTTTAATGCTGATGCTCTGATGCTGTTTGTCGTATTTGACACTGAAAATTGACATTCGTCGTTCGTTTCATTTTATTACGATCGCTCGTTTTGGTTTCCAATTTGATTTACGCACAATCAGATCAGACCAAAAATGTACGCTGCATACGCAGTCTCGCACACACAACACACACTCAATGCAACACAACACAAAACAACACAACACAACACAACACAACAGCACAGTGCAGCGTAGTGCAGCGGAGTGCAGTGCAGCGGAGTGCAGTAGTGTACCACAGCACAGTGAAGCACTGCATTGCAAAGCATAGCATAGCATAGCTGACCCTGGCAGCATTGAAATGCATGCACGCCGTTGATGAGTACGTTATCAACTGTCAACACACTTTCATTGCACAGAGCAGTTTGAGAGAGAGACGCTAACGGTGAAAACAAAACCAAATAAAAATAAAAGAGAGACAGTTTGCTGCTTAAAAGTGGTAGCAGATTTCACCTAAAAACGTATTTAAAAGATTTCGTTGTTGTTATTTTTATTCTACTCATGGCGTTGGTGGCAATGTTATTGTTGTTGTTACCATATGCGTACGGCGTAGTGGCCACCACAGTGGCCTGTTGACACTGATTCCTTGTGACAATATGTCGCACATCATTTTGATGCGCATTCATACAGATGTATTGTATGTGCGTGTGTGTGTATGCATGTACACACAGGTACATTGCACGAACACACGATTGCAGCGCAGCGCCGCCGAGTCGAACAAATTTGCTCGTTTTGCATTGGTTCGCTCGTTTGTTCGTTAGTTCGACCGACCGACCGCCCAACCGACCGATCGACTGTTCATCAGTTATTTTTTTTAAACGTATGTATGTATGCTTCATTTGTTTGGTGGTTCGCCGAATCCGAGCCTAAATGCAATCAGAATTGCATTCCACATAATCAGTTAAACGCCTTTGCTCGTTAACTTCGGTTGTGTTGTGTGCTCATTCATTCAATTTCATTTAACGAACTTCCCCAACTTCAAGCTGCGATTTCCTTCAAACATATCTTTTTACCAAACAACGACGAACATTAAAGTGTTTTTTTTTTGTTATTGTTTTCTTGCGGGCATTTAATTTTGTTCTTTTTTTTTGGTCTAGAATATACAAAACATTGTATATAAATAAAATAATTTTCCGATGTTATAACTTTTTTTTATTGCAATTGTGTTTGCATTTCGTACTAGCTACAACAACGGCAATAGCAACAGCAACTGAACACCAACAACAAGAGTAAAATACTATAAATAATAATTGAGAAAAGAAAAACAAGCAACAACGTTTACCGCAAATCAATCACATTTGGCAGTTACATACAACATTGCCAACGTGTTGCCTATTGTAATGTTTGTTGTTGTAGTTATGTATGTATGCACATAAGTATTTTTAATGCATGAAAATACAAAGAGTCGTTATTGCAGTTCTAATAAGATAATCGACACATAACAACAACAAGACCAATAATAATAATTACAAACTCGCGTAATACGATCATTCCGTAAATTAAACTATTTAAATATTATTTAAAAGCTTTTACTCTTTTGTCGAGCAACAAGGGAGCGAGCGAGCGAACGCCGTCGCCTAAGCAGGTAAGCTACTGATTTTTTTATTTTACTAAACTGTAAAGAAAACCAAATACTTGTATACAATTATGAAAAGTAAATATAAAAAAGAACCAAAAACAAAACAAAAAATGTAAAAATTTACTGTTTGCGGTGACAAAACGGAAAAATAACAGCAACGCATATAAAGTATCCGTAAGGCAGTCGGCGCCGAGTGACGTTTGCGTTGCTAAGAGGAACAGTAAGCACGGATGCCGCAGTCTTGGCATTGACTGTGCACTGAACACCGTTGCGGCAAGGAACTCTCGCTGAAGTGCAAGCGATGTCAAGGTGCTTTGCGTATGCCAGGCAGTCAGCGAAAAGCGAAAGAGAGCCATGACTCTGATTGGCCTCCTTGGCAGCGTCTCATCTTGCCGTCAGTTTCTTTGCTGATGTTGGACTCCCGTGACCTTGTACTCATTGGCAAATATGTACAGACTCGCGTATACGTGGCAGGCCTGACAATGGAAGGAAATGACTTAGTGCGCCGATGTGCATAACTATTATGCCGTAGAATGGCTTCAGTTCGAGATCAAACAGATCACACGAGCTGAGCGCGCAGACATGTCGGCTAGGGGGTAAACGAACTTATAAATCGTGCATATCATTGGGTGGGTGTCATTGTGCCGTTGTAGCCTCAAATTGCACATAAATCAAATGCCCAACCAGATTTACGTATAAGACGCGCACGATAAAAACGTGTTGCGTTATTGCTCAGCGAGCATAACTCAAAGAGCGAATTAAATTTATTTTATTTTATTTCATATTTACGAGCATATGACCAAAAATACGCACCGCAATGGCATCGCCATATGAATCATGCCATGTATGCCAAGCTTCAAAGTGTGTGAAGCTAGCGGAGGGTGTCCGAGGGGAGCTCATGTCGATGCAACTATGAAGCAAATGGAAACGGCATTGGTGCTTACTGTCATGTAGCATTGCTGCAGCGTATTCCCATGTAGTCCCAAACGACTAGTCCCATGTAGCCATCGGCCATCGGCCATCGGCCATCATCTGCCAACTGACCAATTCATTAGCTTTTAGCTATGTGCATTTGGCTGCGACTTGCGACACATACAGGCTAGCCTTGCCTTGGTCCGCGCATTGCCATGGCATGCACACACATGCATAGTACACACATGCACATACATACATACATACATATATATATATATATGTATCGTACATACAATGTATTTCGCTGTTGGGCAGTCGGTGCCGTCCGGGCAGGCCTATTTGCCCAATTGCGGTTTTGAACTTGTTTGGCTTTGATTTTTCCATTTTTCATTTTCCAAGCGTGTATTGTCATTTTCATTCAAGTCAATCGGTCGTCGCTGATCGTGCGCCCGCTGCTCGCTGTCCGCTACCCCCGCCGCTCGCTGCCTGGCGCTTGACGTTGACTTGTTGTTGGGCCGCTTGCATATGCGTTGTGCTTAGAATTTTAATTGATGCGCGCCAAGTTCGAACGTCGATCGCCCAAACGGCGCGACATTTAAAAACTGACAAACAACAAAAAAAAAAAACCAACTCAATTAAAATAATGGAAATAAAATCAAACCAAATGCATTTGTTTTTTGGTTTTCGTTTAGTTTTTTATTTAAAATTTTTTTTATTCTTTTTGTTTTTATTTTATTTTTCTGTTTCATTTTTTGTGTGTTTCAATTTACTCCCGTTGCGGTTGCTTTTGTTGTTGTTGTTTATTTTGACCATTTAGGGGGAAATATTTGTGTATGCTGGCATTGTTTTTGTTTTTGTTGTTGTTGCATTTGACTTCACTTGACTTCATTTCAAGTTTGCAATAAATAATAAAACAAAACGCATACAAAGCGACGTATGTATGTATGAATGTACATATCTATGCATAAATGTATGTATGTATGTAAGTATCTACGTGTATTTCTGTCTGAAGTCGGACTGTTTGTACGTTTGTCTGCCTGTCTGTCTGTCTGTCCTTCTGTCTTGATGTACATAATCACAATAAATCATAACAAATAAATAAACGTTAAGTGATAATTGTCTGTTTTCGATTATTACGTCATCATCATGATTATCATGAACACCGCCATTGCAAACACGATCGTCATCGTCATCATCCACAGCATCACCATCGTCGTCATCAGCATCATCATTAGCTTCAGCATATGACTTAGCATCAGCATAAAAACATTTGAGCGCCGCTCTGACTCTAACTTTATGCATAGGAAATGCATGAGTATATGCTTTACGATATATGGTACATCAATACCGGTGTCCATAGCCTAAAGACCATAGGCATATTGCATTTTATTGAGGTTAGAATATAATAACAATATATGTGTGTATGTGTGTATGTATATATGTATGTACTGCAATACGTAATCAAGTGCTGTTTTGCAATTGCAGCCCACCTACAGGCAACATGGAATTGGAATGCGACTTGGGTGCCATCCAGAACGAGGAATTGCTGCGAAAAATGGTGAGTTCCAAATTTAGATAGCATGAGACACAGGGCATTAAAAAATGATATATGCATATAATAAACTGAGTTTTTATGAGTAAGCATTGTACTAAAACTGAATTGGGGAACTTTTCGCATAAAGCAACGCTGTGTACAGCTGAGGCTATGAGGCGAATTCGCTAGAAACTTTATTGTTTTACCCAAGCGAAACTAAATCTAAAT
This sequence comes from Stegana nigrithorax, assembly GCA_037044495.1. Classification (NCBI taxonomy): domain Eukaryota; kingdom Metazoa; phylum Arthropoda; class Insecta; order Diptera; family Drosophilidae; genus Stegana; species Stegana nigrithorax. The sequence goes on from JBAMBQ010002777.1 coordinate 24,568, forward strand.
AAGTTTAAAGAAAAGAAAAGAAAAAATCAATAAGCAATAAAAAAAAGTAAGAAAGAAAAAAAAAACGAAAAACGAAAAAAACTGTTGTAGGCTGGCTATGGCTGTTTTTGTCAACATCGCCTGCGTCGTTGTCATTGTTGTTGTTATTGTTATTGTTGTTTGCGTTGTGCTTGACATTTGCAATTATCGTTAAAAAGTTATAAATTCATTAATAAAAAAAACTAAATAAAGCAACGCAGTCTCAGCTTTCAATTCTAATAAAAACGTTTGTGTACAAAAATAGAAGACGATACACGACTGCGACAACGGGCGAGACCCACGCATGCGCGGCTATTGAGAGCAGCAGTCGGGCTGCGCAGCGGATTGCCGGCAACAATGGCAACAATGGCAACAATGGCAATGCTGTGTAATTGTGTCTATGATTGATTGGCTGTTTGTTTAGTAGACATTAAATAAGCCAACTAATCCAAATATTACTTAGTTGGCAAAAAACGAGCAGCGAGCAGCGAGCGTCGTCATAATAACAATTTGCGCGATATGCGAGAGTCAACGCCTCCGGCGCAACGCCCACCGTCGCTAAAAGCCGACACTAATGACGCTGCAGTGGCTGCTGCCACATGTCGGCTGCCGGTGGCTGATGCTGATGCTGATGCTTATGCTGATGCTGATGATTCATGCACAAGTGCCTAATGAATCAATTTAACGCATCGTAATATTTAAATTCCCAATTTCAAATTCAAATTCGTATGCGTCTTATGTTTAAGCAGAAGATTTATGTACATATATGTATGTATTTGTCGCTGGCTGGCTGCAGGCTGCTCTCGCGACGCTCTGCTTGAAAAAGAAAGACGGCCAAGGCAGGATTTGACGCATGCCTGTGTGCTTCCACACACACATACATACATATATATATATATATATATGTATATAAATATGCATATAGAAACATATTTGAAAAGGCCAAGACATTAAAATATTTCAATTCAAGTTTGTAGCAAGTTTTTGCTTTTTATTTTTTTTTTATGATTTGTGTATTAACTTGCCAATCGCCATGTTTTCACCTTCTTTTCGTAATGATGACGTCATTGCTTGCAAAAATCTGCACAGCTGATGACAATAAAACAAAAACAAAACGAACGCATAAGCGAACAATCGAGCATAAGAACGGGTAACCAAACGGGTTGAACGCTCAGCAATGCTGGCTGCTGGCTGCTGGCTGTTGGATACATTTGACCATGATTCGCACAAGCAAATAAATGAGACACACAGCGCACAATAGCAGAGTCACAATTCGCAGTCTCAGTCGCAGTCTCAGTCTCAGTCGCGGTCTCAGTCGCAGCCGCAGCCGCAGTCGCTTCAACTTGAGATGACTGAGACAACGTGTATATGGTCACAGGTAAGCCATACGCGTGTGGGTAGCATCGCTGGCTGTTTGGCTGGCAGACGTCTACACAGAAAGCTTTGCCTGCCGTCGTCGTGTGGGACAGCCAGCGCCAGCGTTTAGCGTTTAAGCGTAAAAGTCAATAAATATGCTTACAAACAAAATAAAAAACCGCAGAAAATAACAACATAAAGCAATAAATAAATAAATATAATGCAAACCAATCCATAGAATGTTAAATGTAATGCACAACAACAATAACAAAAACAATAGCAACAGCAGAGCACAACACCCGCTCCAGTGCAGGCAACACTTTATATAGCAATACATGTACGAAGCGCATTTTGCCGGTTTAAACGGTCACACACTCGCAGCCGACTGCTGCTGCTTACCCGTACGTCTGCACGTCCGCACGTCCGCACGTTCACATGTCCACGTACGTCCGCTCATGCAACGGTGCAACGCATGCGCACGATTTGTCTAGCACTTGCATTGACCGCTCGGCTTGGCTACGGTCTTCTGGCTTCTGTGCGAAACGTGAGTTGGCTGCTCCGACGCAATTGGCCACGTCCACCATCATGCAGTGTTGGCTTAGTTTAGTTCAGTTCAGTTCAGTTCAGTTCATTTCAGTTCAGTTCATTTCGATTGAGTTCATTTCGGTTGAGGTGAGGTACTCAGCATAACTCAGCATAGACGCTTTAATGTTGCCCATGTCGATTATGTATGTCAGTCGCGGCTGGCCTGTGGTCCGTCCGTCTGTGCCGCTACTGCAGCAGACACGTTCGTAACTTAATTCCATTTTTTACGGCATTTGCTATCTAAGCAATGACATGTTGGCCATAAGGTTAATCCAATGGCACGTACAATTCTATATTAAACGTAATAATTCAGTTGATGAGTAGTTTTCGGCGCAGCACGATTCGTCTCGACTCAACTCGTCTCGCATGGACTTGGCTTGGCTTGGGTTGACTTGCCTAGCAATTGTCTCGATGCCATTCGATTTAATTCGAATTTGTTGTGATTTGCTGCGTGGGTGCCTCGGCTTGAATTACGAGTGCAATATGAGCTAATTTTGATGCTTTATTGTTGCCCGGCACATTTATGGCATATGGCGAATTCTGCTTAGGCATATTTACTCACGCGTTTAACGTATTGAGTTCTACACTTCAAATAGTTTTAGTGTACAGTTTTTTCTTTTTTCTTTTTTGTTTTGTTTGGTTTCGTTTGTCTGTGCCTGACTGTAGTCGGCGTGCAACTCCTACGTTTAGTGTTTGTTTTTGCTCCGATTAGTCAACGGTTGGTAATGTTGGCCAAAACACGGTCGTGCATCGTTCTAGACTTTGTCTAATGACGAATCGCAAAACGAACTGTTGTGCAAAAATGCAAATTGTCGGGGACCCAGAAATGCCTGCACGCTTTGCTTTGATTCCAACAGCTGCAAGGTGGAGGAGCTGGCCCCTAGAATTATATAATCAAATTCTGCGAATTCTCAATTATCTTTTCGCAACATAATTCAGGTTGCATTTTTGTAATTGATTTTCCTAAAATTCTTCTGATATCAAGAATTGAAATACCTCTGAGGACTACAAAGGAATTCTGCCATTGATCTTTTTATCTCCTCTTTGGCAACATTAACTTGATTTAATTATCATTAATTCGGAAGATCTAGATAAACTTTTGCCGCCGCTTGACCCATTGAGCTACAACGTTTGCTCACAACACTCATTCTCATTATTTAATGAAAAAGTCCATAAAAAACGGATTTCATCCGATAGTGCAGCTTATAGACATTATTAAATGTCAAATTTACTGTTATGAAATACTTTTGTGTTTGCACTTTGGTCGGCACTAGGCAAGCGTGAATTTTATTTAAGGTTAACAAGCATTAACTGAGCTTATGGGCCAATTGCATCAGTTATACGACATGGCATTTATTGGTAAAAAATTGACAACCTTCGCGTTAATCCTTATGATAGCAAGCAAGTCATGGCTTAGCAATAGGCAGCGTGGACATTACTCTGGCTTCAGTATTAGAGATAAACTACATGGCCAAGGTGTCAGGCATATGGCACACGTACATAAACACATACATATGTAGACGTCATAGCACGGCAGTGTTTAGTATGCAAATAAAGAAGCAAACAAAAACAATTTCAAAAATCAGAAACTTTCTTACTGCTTTGTTAGCTTTTCATTTTGTTGTGTTTTGTCATGCTTTGTTTATAAAATAAAGATTAATTAACTGGTATTTGTTTATTCTTTGTATTGATTTTTTTTTTAAAGCTTCAAAACACGAACCATTAGAATTTTTCTGGTTTTTTTTACTATAGGCAAAAGCAAAAAAAAAAAAAGAAAAGGTGAACATCAAATTCGAAACTTCGTCGTTTTCTTGTTGTATTTATTCATGTTTTATGATACAATAAATTTTTGTGGTATAATAATTTTTTTTGCATGCATTTGAATATACGAGTGTGTAGTTGTGCTGTCCTTTTGCTATTACCAACGCCACTCGCCACTCGCTACTCCCCACTCGCCGCACGTCCAACGTCCTACGTCATAGTCCCCTTCGCTGTCACCATCGTTGCCGCACGCCAACTCTTAGCCGCAAGGTACGCCTCGGCTTAAATGTATTTTTACGTTTTTTCGTTTTGATTTATTTTTTCCCTCGATTTCTCATTTTCTGCGTTTGTCTTGTGTTCTTTGAGACACCTAGGGGCATAAGTGTGTTCTGATCTCGCGCACTGGTGTTTGTTACTCATTTTGTTGTTGTTGTGCGGTTTATAAGCTGAGAGCGCGAGTTAAACGCAGTACAGCAGCATCGAGAGTGGGTTACACGCAATCTGCAAAACAACAGCAGTAATAACAAACTTCTCTTTTATTTATTTACTTTTTTTTTGCACTAAACATTTTTCATTCGGCTCTTTAGCGCGCACATGCCCCGCGCAGCCCTACGAGCCATCATCGACATAATCATCAACGCAACCGACGAATTCGGTCATATCTGTTGACTGCTGTATACAACGACCAAGACGACGTCGCCGACGCCGACGCCGACGACGTCAACGCTGCTGCCCCGTTGTCGTGTGCCGTGCTCGTTCACGTCGTCATCGTCGTCACCGTCGCCGTCGCTGTAGTCGTAGTTGCGGTCGCGGCTCAGCTTTGCCTGCAATTCGCTTTCAAAGGTTTTGTTTCGAAACTTCAGTATGATTTTGGTGCTCGATCGATCGAAACGTTCTTTGCTCTCGTTCTACGCTTTTTAAGTTTACAAAAAAGTTTCGTAGCGAAAAATTTGTTTTTTTCCTAAGCTGTTAACAAAAAACAAAAAAAAAAAAAAAAACAAAAACATAATCAAAGACAAACGAAGTTTTTTTTTCTAGTTTAAATAATAAATATTTTTACTTTTATAAATCTAAGCTAGAAAAAGTGCACACACATAAAAATTAGATAAAGCAACTAATTGTAAGCATTATCGTCTTTATTTTTTAATACGAGCATTTACGTGCGTACAACGTTTGGCTCTCACCTGCTCTCACCTTAACTTTGTCGCTCTGTTATAAGCGGTATTATATATTTCTGCATTTAACATTGTTTTGTTTGCCGGTTAATTTTCTTGTGTTGGAAGTTCCAAAAGCTGTTAATAAAGGTTGAAACTGAGCTACGTGCGCATTATACGATTCGACGAAGGTGCGAAAAACTCATATAGGTAAAATTATCATGTAATCATTTTTATATATAGAAAATTGTTTAATCTCTATAATATTTCGCCAACAACTGGGTCAGCTGTTAATCGTGACATCAACCTGCATTTCATACGTACGAAACAGCACAGACTTTTATTTATGCACATGTATGTAGATAGATACGAAGTTAAATGGAATTTATACTTACATTATTTGCATATGCCAGTATATAATGCTTATTTTTATCTACTGACTTGTGCCCAGTCATCTTAAAAACGTTTCCTAACCAAGGACATGACAAACCAATCCTATATGACATGAACCAAATGCTTAGTTTTGGAAGGTATGAGTCATGCGTCAGAGCTGCTTAATTACAACGATATTCTCTATATTAATTTTATGCGTGCTAAAAAACATTTTAAATTTTGCACTATATCTAGTATTCTTTCAACCAAAGCTTTATTATTGTTGTAGTTCAACAATGCGCACTGACAGACATACTGTTCAGGTGTTCTTGCGAAATATTATTTATTTATAGTTTGCCAGAACTGCAGGAGTCCAGATTTATTCCAAGCAGTAGCAAATTACATTTAAAGCAAATTTTATTTTTCGTTTCTTCTTTTTTTTTGTTATGGTTTTTTTAATTGAATATTTTAGTGCAAGTAAAATTATTAATTTTCCATAAAAAAAATTGAAATACTATCCGCTTTCTGTCACGCAAACTATTTAGTTACTGCATTGGGTGCAGTAAAACAAAGTTTGTTTACTTTTTACGATCAGCTGGTTTTACAGCTTTCACGGCAAAACTGTCACATGTCACACTGCCGTAAAGGATGTGTGTGTTGAGTCAACTGACTGGGTGCTCTTTATCGCCTCTGTCATGTCGAAATTTAATTGTTACTATGTAATTTTGTGATAATTGTATAGAGGTGCATATCAAATTTTATAATTTGAATGGGGTCTAGGCCTAGATCTCGTAGTCATATGTGTCGTGTGGGGGTTCATTTTATGCACAAGAGCTTTTTAATGCAGTTCAATTTAATTTCTATATTTTTTAGTTTTGATATTTTTATATATCTGTTTTTTACGCCAATATTTTCTGATGTGCAAATTTCTACTTCCACTGAAAAGTTGCTTATGTAAAAATATTTATATATGTATGTAGTTTGACCCCTTTCATTTTATACTACATATATAAATAAGACTTTATTCGTTTGGTCTTGAGCTCGTGTTTATTTTTTGCTGGTCTCGCTTAGACTTATTTGAATTATAATGCTTCTACACGAGCTAAAGCTTTGCAATTTACGAGCTCTGTGATTTTTGCAATGCAAAACAGCCAAAAAATCATGTAGCAGTCAGAACCGACTGCTGAGTGTCGCTGCTGAACGCAATCCTGTCTTTCTGCCGGAAAAAACCGCTTCAACATTATGCGAGTGCAACATTCGGCGTCACACATACTGGGCCATGTTGATTTATTGGTACGTCACATAAAGTGCGTTAAATGTGTCCAAGTTGTCCAATTATAAGTAACAGGTGTTCGCCAAATGACGATCCAAGCAAAATCGCAAAACAGCAGCACTGAGCGGGGGCGCCAAGCTGATTAAATAATGAATAAATGACACCATTATTCTTGCAATGTTTTCCGCTATTAGGTCATTTTAATATTGTATAAAAACATAAAACAAAAACAAAAAAACAACACAAAAAACAAAACAGAAAAAAAAACAATGCAGAGCTATTAAAAACAAATTGCAAATAATTTCCTCAAAATGATTTCAATGTCATATTCTTGCTCACTCAACGGTTGGGGGGAGGGAAACTTGACAAACTGACTGACAGACAGACGAGCGGAGGTTCGGCTTAGCGGACATGTAAATTGTTTAGCAAACACGCAGCTAACAATATAAGCGAAAAGTAACAGTGAAGCGCGCAAACATTCTAGTCACAAGCCAACTCACGAGCAAGCAGCCAGCAAGGCGTGAAGTTTTCTATGAACCAGCGTGTTAACCAGATCCAGACTCAGCCAGACGCAAGCAGCAGCGAAGACAAAACACTTGGCTTGGCTGTGTGCAACAGGTGGCGATGACGGTGGCGCTGCTGTTCTCATTTGCTAATTTGCCGCGCTCCCCTTGATGTCATTTGATTTGATTTAACTCAATTAAAATTTATTAAAAAAAATTTATTTAAAATTTAATTTCAATAACAACGTAAAAAAAGATTTAGTGCGTATAAAAAATGGAAAAAAAAAAAATTTTAAATAATGAAATAATTTTGACCTCGAAAAATTGACACGAAAACAGTATAACAGAATAAAACGAAACAAAATAAAAAAAGAAAATAGTATAATAATAATAATAAAGAAAAAAAAACAGTAATTTATCAACAACAACGACAACAGCGCAGCAGCAGCAACGCTTGGCGGCAAAAAAACAACAACAAATCAAAAACGCAAACAAACAAAAAAAAGAAATAAAAAAAAGTTTCAGTACCGCTTCGTATATTGAATCGAAAGCAACACGTCTCACGTCATACAGCCATACAGTCATACATCACATACAATAGTCAACAGGTTGGAGGAGTTGTCAACCTCAAGTTGCTGCAGCGCAGCGCCACATGGCTTGGCAGTGGCGAGGGCTGCGGCGGTGACAGCGGCGTGCACATGGGGCCTCGTCAATTGCTGCCGCGGCTGCTGCGTCTGTGCTGTGCTGTACACGAGCTGTAGTACATACAAAGCTTACTAGGTAGCCAGCGTTGGTGTTAGCTGCTAGCGGTGATTCGACACCAACTGGTTATCATCGTTGGCACTTTTAGAAATTACGTCATTTTGGGAAATTTCGCTTTGCTTCGGCGTCCACGTCCACGTCCACGTTGACGTCGACGCCAGCATAGTCGTTGTAGTCGTTGACGTTATCTTCGTTGTGGTTGTTGTTGTTGCCATCGAGAGAATTCAAGATGAGTCTTACTTGCGTCTAGCATTGAGATTCGGCGTTGACGTCTTGACATTTACTTCTAGACCAGGACCATCACGGCGTGTAGACACCGGCTCTGCTAGGCAGCCAAAATGGCAACGTTGCCGCTTGTGTGCTTTGTGGCGCACACACATGATGCCATATGCCACATGTGCGGCTATTTTTCGTTGAAATCAAGTTTTCGCGTAATTAATGGGTATCTGCCTCTCTGTGTGTGTGTGTGTGTGTGTGCGTGTGTGTATATGTGTGTTGACTGTATTGGCTTATACGGTTATTAATACAGTCGTCCGCTTGTCTTGAATATTGTCTATCACACGAGTGGCAAACACATATAGATACGTTATCACTTCAAAGACACATTGTCTTTTGCATTGTTCTCTACGAAATTGAAACTAACTCAACTCAACTGAACTCGACTCAGCTCAGCTCAACTCAACTTAATGAGACACGTTTGCACAGTTGGCTGCTTAGCTTTGGTTTTTGTTATTTGCGTATTGAAATTTCAATGGTCTGCTGTTGGGTTTGCCCAATTCAAAACAGTTTAGCGTACCCAGACCTGTTGACTATACGCCTTCTTCGCATTTGCAATCAACTAAAAAATAATATCTATATATACGTACATAAACATTAATACATTTATATATTGTATATTATATATAATATATGTATTTATAGCAATATTCGTATATAATAACTTCGCAGTTGTTATACGCATATTACCTGTTGGCAAGCTCGGTATGGTGATATCATACAGCTCAGGTAAACTCCATTAAGATAATTTTTTTTCATCTTATTTTCTTTAACTTTTTTCGATTTTTCGTTTTAGCGATTTTACGTTTTTGTTCGCTATTGTTGATTTCTTTCTGTTTTGTTTTGTTTTCGACTTGTTTTGCAAGTGTTTTGCCTGCTTTGCGCATGGCTGGCCCTCTCGTCACTGTGCACATTGCAACAATTCAACTATGATGTTAATTATTCAGTCATTGCGCGTAAACATTTCCACACAACAGTTCTGAAAGTAAAAACATTTCGTTAATGCCCTTCTACCTGCGTCATATCCATACCCATGTCCATGCCTAGTGCTTACTCAAAGTGGTTGACTTTGTGTTATGCTTATCAAAGTATGATTTTGCTTACATTTAATTATCGGTAAGCATCGAAGCCATAGCCAAGCATGTTGGCGCTGATTGCGATTAATTGTTATTACTGCTGCGGCAAGACTTATGAGTATAGGAACTAGATTAATCAGCAATTAGCTCTGACAATAGCTGCGGGCGTGTTCAGCTGAGAATCTACGTGCCTATAATTACCACATTAGGTCAGTCAATCGGTAGTTCTAATTGCGATTACTAATGGCTGTGCATTGACTTAATAAAGATTTTCTGCTGCCTGTAGTCTGTGCCGGTCTTCAATGGCTGCTACACGCCAATCAGTTCGGCTTTGATCTGTAGAATATTTAAATATATAAATTCAAATATTCCATCTATATTGTGTATCCAATAAATACAACAACACAAGTTCAGTTCAGTTATCAACTCTTTGCCAAATACTCTAAAAGATCATATAATATCTTCCTAAGTCCCAACATAAAAGTCTGTTCCTTCTCAGACTGCTGTGAAGAACACATGATCGAAAATGAAGAATGTCGTCTTTACATCGTTTGTGAATCAATATGTCCCACTTAGTGTCTTAGTTAATCAAAAGACTAAACATGGATGGTATTTTGTATCACCATAATAGATCATTTGATTTCAGTGCATTAAAGCCCAAAAAAGAAAAGAAATCCATTTTCGTCAGTGTATTGGGTGTAGGCTGGTTAGTTCACAGCGGCATACGTTCTTCTGAGAATGCAGCATTGTTGAGGGAAATAGAGAGTATGTACATCCCCATTGCTGGCTGTCATGTGACTGCGTATGCATAATTTGAATATTGCATGGGGGCAGCCCGAGCATGGTGAATCGATCTATTTGACGAATGGCCACAGGCAACAGCAATGTTACTCGTGATTAAGGCACATAAATTATAAGTTTCGAAGCCAACGCCTTGATAACTGTTAATGTAGGCATACTCATATTGTGTCTATGTGTATACGATGCACTCATATTATTCACAATATATTAATTAATGCACATCGTTGGATACCGTCAACATTTCACCGTTTATATTCATTGTAATGACAGCAAAAGCTACAACAACAACAGCAATAGCAACCAACAGCTTCAGTAGTAAAGCGTGTTTGCTAATTTTATCGCAGTTGTTGTAGCTGTTTTTACGAAAAAAGGTCATTTCGCGTTGTTGCATGAGTTCGAGTATGAGTACATGCATATATAGTATGTACATATGTATAGTGCCATTCTCGTTTCAGTGGTGCACAGCGTTACACGTACAATATACTACAACATGCAGTATCACTATATAAGGCCAGATTCTGAACAAGTCTGTAATAAAGGCGTACATGCGCGTGGGCATCTCCTAAGCGCAGCGTGGCTAGCTTAACGCAATTCAATTGAACCAATGCGATTGTGTACGCTTCAGTAGACTATTTTGATTGTGACTTATGGTTAATTAGCTCAAGGCCCCCTCACGTAATTCTGTTTTCATATATTTTTTTATATTTTTTGTTGTATTGTGATTTTTGTGCTTTGATTTTGCGATTATCTATTACGATTATTAAGAGCAATGGTTTTGGCTTGGTCTTCTTGCAGTGGCAGCAATCGGAGGATATTGAACGCAAAAAGGAGATACGCACCCATTTGTATAAGTTACGCGAGACACGTTTGAAGAATCTCTATCAACTCGAGACAATGTCTGACAACACGGTTACCGGTTTCAACAAGGACCCATTGACGACCTGTCATGGTGACTCGTTGGTCGATCAGAGCTTTCAGAGTCTGAAGTCGAAGGAGGTTCGTGACTCGATGAGTCCCACGCATGATTTGAAGTTCCATTCGATGAGCCTTAATCAGCCAAATACGACCGGATGGGATGTGCAAACCTCATCGGAGGTCAGCCCAGATGGGCGTGCATATCGTACGGAAACGGTCGCAAAGACAGACGGTAAGTGATGGCGACTCAAAGAAGATCTCATGGAGTACCTGTATTTTGCATATAATTTTGTAATCATACACGTTTGCATTGAAAATGCGATTTTGCAGGCCAGGAAAAGCTTAATGGCGGCGGTCTAGCTGAATTTACGGGACGCAACGAGCAACGTTCAAGCGCTTCGCATCAGGGTGACGACAAGAATTTTGTTAAGAAGGCGGCTGAAAGCTCAAATACGCATTTGCAAGAGAAAGTCGTTTTCGGCGATGAAAACTCTGGACGTACTGAAATGAAAACGAGCTCAACGACGTCCTCATCGACTTCGCAAGTCATTTCGTCTTCATCAACCGTTGAATATGACGATGGTGATCAACCATTGGGTGGTATTAAACCTTCTTTGTTGGATAGTCATCAACATCATCAGCAGCAACAACAACAACATCAAAGACAACAACAACAGCGGCAGCAGGAAGAAATACATCGACAGCATCAACAGCTTGAGCAAAACGTACAGCAACGTCAGCATCAACAGCATCATCAAGAACAGAAGCAACACCATCATGAGCAGCAGGAGCAGTTGTCTTCTACCTCTGAACAATACAACAAAAGTCACCAGGAATCAAATACGAGCAACATTGAGACCCAACAGCGCTTTGAGGAGAACAAGCGCTACGTGGATATGGATAAGGCTTCGCCTGAATATCAACGCCATGTGCAACACCTGATGGAGCAACCGGGCGAGATCATTTCTAACACGGTAGAGTATCCCAAGCCAAATGTGAAAATGATTACGACAGTAAAGCGTTTACCGGATGGTACAATTGTGAAGAACAAGCGTTACGAAACCGAAGAAACGCGTCCCAGTAACGAGGAGACTCACATTCGGAGTACATCTTCGACAACAAAAAATCAAACTAATTCGCAACAACGTCGAGTTCAGAATGATGAGAATACCAACACCAATTACAGTGATCTAAGAGCCAGTACTCCAACGCGGCCGCGCAACCAACGACCACAACAGCAGGTTGATGTAGTCGATAACGTCGAGACAGCAAGACACCACCAACATGCTGATGAGATGACAACTCAATCGTTTTCGACGGTTAAGAAGTCCAGTAGCCGCTATTCAACTGAAAGTACTTCCGAAACAGTTGGGGAATTTGGTGATAGTCATTCGCCGACACCCAATAATCGTGCACCAGCTAAGCCCAATCAGGATTTTAGCACACATGGGTTTCCGTCCGTGAAGCCACATAAGCCGACGCAGCAGTACGCCTCCGAACGTCCACAACCCCAGTCGCCACGCCAACCGTCGAGTGACTTTTCAACTCATGGCTTTCCATCAGTGAAATCGAATAAGCCAACGCAAGAATATCCAACCGAACGTCCCATGCCAGCCGATGCTGAGTATATTAGAGAGGTTAGGCGAGGTCCCAATGGCGAGGAGATTATTGTTGTCAAATCAGAGAAAAGTAGAAGTGTCAAGCAGCAGTCTAACTCAGAGCGTATAATCGAAACAGAGGTGATAAACGATGAACATCAGTCACTAGATTATCCCACACAGGGATACCCTGCGGTGCATGGCGGACCAGGTTCTCCTGCAAGAGAGCTTGCCCCCCGTCAGGGTACACCGACACGTCATACGCCGACCGAAGAGTACCCCACACACGGCTATCCATCTGCGCGCTTGCCTACTCGTTTGGAACCAGATTTCGGCAAACATGGCTATTATCCTGCCGAGAATACAAAAACAACTACCACCACGACTAGGTTTATTGAACCGACGGTAGAGGGTGAAGTGGTTACCAAGATTAGTACATCAGCAACTCGCAACGCTCAAGTTAATAAATCCAACAATGAACGTACTAGCGATATTAACATGCCTGGCGATTATGACAGGCCAAGTCGACCAGAGGATTTTAGCACACATGGCTTTCCCTCGGTGCGCACAATAACATCACCTAAACAGGGCACTACATCGTCGAGAGAACATCCTATCAGTCCACGTAGATCTCACCCAACTGAGGATTTCTCAACCCATGGCTTTCCATCCGTAAGATCGCCAACCAAGACCACGACAGATGCGCCGGTTAGGCGTACGACCACGCAGAAGTCACCAACTCGGAAGCCGTCCGGGCAGCCAACTGGTACTACCAAACGTACGACAACCACCACCGAATCCTCGCGTAAGCCATTGCACAAGGAGAAGGAGGTCGATGCAGCACACCGTGCTTTTGCCGCGTCATTGCGTAGCTCATCGCCAGTTGAGAGCATCTCGTCTAGGCGTGACAGCAACGTCTCCGACCATCAGCGTCATACACCACGTTCAAGTATCTCGTCATCTAAAACCTTTAGTAGACGCGATATGCGCGAGGGCTCACACGATAGCGCAGCTCCTTCCGAATTGAGCCGTATTAGTTCGACAACGGTGACTCGCTCGTCACCCCATAAGAGTGTTGGTAAAACTGTCGTTGCAAAACAACAACATACTGTTGTTAAGTCACGAAACGTGCCAGGTTCTAACGAAACAATCGATTTAATACCGCAGCGTTCAACGAAGTCGCCGTCATCGCCGGGAAAAACTTCGACACCACAAGCGAACACTACAAAAACTACGATAACGACTACCACGACCACCACTAAATCAATACCAGCAACTCAGACATCAACTACTACCAACGAAATGCCAAAAGCAGGTACGAATTAGAAAGCATTTCTCTTAAAAAAAATTTAAAAAAATCAATATATGCAAAAAAATAAACAATCTCGGATGAATGTGAAAACTATATCCTTCAGATAACCCGTTCACTACTAAGCCAGCCGATATATTCTCTTATCCTACTACTATTAACGAACAACCACTAACCAAGAACCACAACAACAAGAAAAACCACAACAAGAACAACAACACCGAAACCATCTCGAAAACTCATTTCAAAACAAATGAGGCAACATCTCGTGCACCTCTCGTTCAAAGCCTCATCGAGGAGCCTTTGTGTGTTAAAAAAAATTACTACAAACTTGGTCCGTCCGATAAGACGACAATCGCCACTCTACTACCCGCCTCTAATGACGACAATAACTCAAGCACAAAACCAACTACAACAACAACCACAACAAAGTTAGACACAAAAACCGTACCGATACAAGCTGGTAAGCAAAAAATTTGAAATTTTTTTTTTTGTTGAAAAATCAAAAACAAATTTCCACAACTACAAAAAGAACAAAAACAATCTATTCCGCCGGAAGATTCGCACCAAGCGAAACGAATTTGTACAGACACAGCATGCGAACCAGCTAAATCGAAGCAAAAAAGTCCGAACGCTCCGGCACACACCGCAAAACACGCAAAAACAGAGCATGCAGCTGCCACAAAAGAAAAGCTGATCAATGCTGACGCTGAGTTGCAAGCAATGATTGCAGCATGCACCGAAAACCCTGTAACTTTAAGAGAGTTTGCTAGCCAAGAAGCGTCTCGAGAGTTGCATGGTACGTTGTAGTTGTAACACTAACTAATCTAACGGTCAATTAGCATTTAATACACACTTTTTTTATGTACGAGCAAATGTGAATGTACGTATGTCTTTGTATACCTTTGATAATCAATAAAAAAAAACATAACAAAAAAAAATTAACCCATAGTAGTTTGAAAACTTCTGTAACTAATCCATTAATCTCATGTACGAGCTGTCAACTGTTCATTAAATCGTTGTTAGCTGATTAAGGCGCTAATTACGTAGTTCATGCGTTGATATTCGTCAACATTATTATTCAACAGCGAAGTCGCCCTATACACCATCAGCACCTACTACTACTAGCAGTAACCCCAAAAACCGCACAGAACCAAACAAACAATACCCCACAAAACCCGATGATGACAATCCCAGCGATGCTGACGAAGCATATTTCAGTAACGCAACGAAGCCGACGCCAATACCTACTCCAATAACGACACCGTTAACGACTAGTAAGCATTTTGACGTACGTGAAAACTTAAACACGAAACGCATTATTAAACCAACAAGCGATCGCCCATTGAAGCCAGAAACTGATAGTGAGCTAGAGCCAGATGACGTCAAGGAAGATGCCGTTTTTACTGAGAGCACAGTAATTGATGAAACAATTACGCAAGCGAACGTGAACACAAAAGACATTAGTACACCTCAAACAGATAGACCCCGTTCAAGATCACAAACGCCGGGCAGTCAAGTGGATGCATTGGTACGCACGCCAACGCTGCAGCGTAAAATCCCCGCTCAAAAACTGACCGATGAAACTGAACGCACCGATAAACTATTGCAAACCCATACAAAAGTAACAAAGACCAAGAATCTTAAAGATTTTAATGAGGAGTTCATCAGTAATGAACGCGCACCACAAAGACCCTTTGTCAATGAAACGCCGGATGGTGGTTTTATTTCCAAAGACCTGGAACCAGAGGATGATAGGCCGACATTTCGCAAAAAGGGCTTAAGCCGACGTGAAACTTTTGAGGATCGCTGTCGTAAGATACTGGGCATGGAAGATGATGGCGACACACAGGGTAACTTTGTCATCAAGCCCGATTTTGAAGATGAGCCCGAAAAGCCAACGGAGGAACAACAACCGTTGACTAGGGAAACATTTGAGGTTAAAATCGAAGATTGTGTGGATGACGAAGATGATGATATTCGTACTACAAGTGTGAAACAGAGCCCCAAAAAAGTTCAACCGCAGCCACTAATTACTTTCAATGCACCGAGCGCACATGACAAGCCAAGACATACCCAAAAGCCTAAAGAGGATGTCGAAATAACTGAGATAACTGAAACTATTTCAAGTTCACGCAAAGATTATCCAAGCGGCAAGACAGTTACGCCAACTGCCAAGAAACCTTCCGAGAAACATCGACCTAAAGATGAACCCTTTACGGAAAAACCTTCCGTCGGTAAGTCGCCATTGCCGGGAAAAACCTTTGTACCCATCGCTCCAGTGCAAAAAACAATTAATGTGAATGAGGAAACTACAATAGTCGTTAGCACACGTCCTGCTAAGACTCCGACGCCACAGCGCAGGTCTCCTTCACCGCCAAAAAAGTCACCAACGCGCGTCACAGAGCGCTTACCAAGGAATGACGTAGAAGTTGAATCCCATTTTGTTACAGAAAAGGTGATCAGTTGTAATGGCAAAAAGGAGGTTGAACATATAAAGCGTACGCCATCGCCTACAAGTAAAAAGCCGAAATCGCCAGAGCGAAGTCCAGGTCCAAATAGACACACGGATGAGACTGCACCACAAGTGCATCCATCTGTAAGACCTGAAGCTAAAAAGCCAATAAAACCAACAACAAAACGCAATGACGATATTGAGTTTACTGACAAGCGCCATACATCCAAATCCGAGGTGACTACTAAATCGACGCTTGTGACAACACCCAAAACCAGTCAACCGCTTAAAGAAACTCCGAAAAGTCAATTGAAAGCTCCACGGCTAACTAGGGAGCAAATACCGAAAACTCCGCGGAAGGAAAATGTCGATGAGGTAACAGTAGCCACAAAGCAAACAAACAAAAAACTAAGTGATATATCAACTACAACCACGTCATCGATTAAGGATCGATTACGTTCATCGCCACGCAAACAAAAGCCCAAAACGGATGATGTTGATGGCTTGTCATCCTCACCAGAAACTAGCCCAACACGTTTAAATGAACGCAGACGATCTAGCAATATTTCCGTGCATACCGAAATCATTATCGATCACAATGCGCCTAAAGCACCCAAGGCGCCGGCACCAGGTGCGAAGCGTCCAAAAGACAATTCGCCTGATGTGCAGCAAACCTTGCCTTTCGCACGCAAGTTACCTGTCACGGAGCGTAAAGAGTCGGCACCGGTGCCGCGTGTTACGCGCCGCGAAAAGGATACGAAAATGGCACGTTCGATAAGTGAAAATGTTATCAAAATGTCGAATGGACGCACTTCGCCAAGTAAGAAGCCAGAAATGAGCACCTTGATGCCAAATTCTTTGACTAAAATCAATGAGCGCAGCCGCACAAACAAATGTCTCACAACGAAGACAATCAATCTCTCGTCCACGGATAAGTTGCTCAACAGCGAAGACATGGAAAACGTTATAATTGACATTCAGCAGGCAAAGAGTTCACGGGAACCTTCGCCAGATAAGATTGTGCCTACTCCGGTACCTGCCGAACTAGATACTGGAAGGCCCCGATATCCAGACGTAGTACAAGAACCCGAAGATGAGCCACGCAAAAAGCCAGTAGTCACCAATATACCTATTTTTGAAGAGGAGACCAATGACTTTGTGGGCTGCCAGATATCTGAAGTAAACCATGAGCACACAAGGAAACTACACGACAGTACCGATCAACCAAACAGCATTGAATATTTGGATAACCCCACAGTGGAGGCTCCAAAGAGCTTAGAATACCCAGTCGGTAGCGAACCCAATGATGAATGCTTGCTTAGCGTGCATGAGAAAGTCTCCAAATTTACTCACACTGCAGAGGAGGTTAAGAAGCCGAAAACCTCAACTCCATTTCAACGTGAGCTCGATAGCAACGCAAAAATACCCCAAAACGACGAATGCCTGTTGACTATCAATCAAAAGGTTGATAAGTTTTTGAAGACAGCAGAAAGTATTACGAAGCAGTCCGTCACGCCAATTAGGGACATTGAACGACCTAATTTTGAAGACATTGACGAGGAGCTGCGCCAAGACGACTGCACCTTAAGCGTGTCCCAGAAGGTAAACAAGTTCATAGACACTGCCGAAAAACTGGCGCCCACAATGCCACAGAAGTCGCCAAGATTGGTAGCCAATATTGAACGACATATTTCGCGTCAAAGTGAACCAGAAGAACCGCAGTTAGAAACAGAGGAGCCCAGTTCCGAAAATCCCTCTGATGAAGAAACAAAGTTGTCCACTTGGCAAAAATCCACAACGAAATCCACGCGTAACGAGCACATCGAACTAACGGATGAAACTACGGAAAGGAAATTTGTTGAGCCTAGCACAGACGAAGATGAACTAGTGCCAATGACAAAGCAACACACCACTACTATTGAGCTAAAGCGGCAGAAAGACATTTTGAGCAGACCAACAGTTTTCTCACAGAAGCCAGTAGAGAAAAAACCAGGAACACCAACTGGGAAACCGTCTGGCACAAATACCAGACCGAAAACTCCACTCAATACTACAACAGCGCAAAAAACAAAAACAAACAGCAAATTATCTGACCGTCAAACATTTAAACCGAATGAAACATTTGGTGTAACAGCAACAAAGTCACGATTTGAGAGCCCGAAACCTGAACCAAAGCGAAAGCCCTCTTCAGAGCAACCGAGCGGTATTGAGCCAAAACGCAAACCAGCCTCAGTGATTGAGACTCAGACAACCGACTCGGAAACAGAAATCACAAGTAGTAGTATCACAAAAGAAGATAGTCAGTACAGTACAGTGAGACCGAAACAGAAGCCTCATCCGGAAGGCAAGCCTCATTTGCAGAGATCACCTAGTCCTGAATCTGAAATGTCACCTAATAAACGCAACACAACCACAAAAACTACTGTAATAAAAACCACTGAGCACAGCACCAAGCATTTACCATCACATTCATTTAGTAGACCAGATATTGAACATGATCAACCACTTCTAGACCAAACAGAACCGCAGACGAAGCCATCGTCAGTTGTTAGTTCCACCATTGGAAGGTCACGCATTGTCACCGAATCGGTTGCAGCACGTCGCAACATATTCGAAAACCAAGACACAAGCTCCCAATCATCTCGTGTGCCAAAACCTTTACAGACAGGGGCAGGCCGCCGTCCTTCATACATGGATCATACGAAAAGTTCCCTGGAGCACATCCGGCGTGATTCGCTTGAGTTAAACAAGAGTAACTATTCTCGCAAGTCTTCGATCGAGGAGGATGCCCCCTATGAGCGTAATCCTAATAGTGCTGTTAAATTTGATGTACCAAAGCGTGCATCTCCACGCAAAGAAACGGGTTCTAGTGTTTCCGAAGATGTCAACATAGAGGAAATCTTCGATTTAGAAGTACTTGAGCAGATGTTAGAAACTGTGACCTCGTATGAGTTGCGTCGTCGTATACGCGCGCAAATACGCTTGGTGAAGAAGAACATATTGAATGTCGCAAGTTCTACTGATGAGAAAAAATCGTTCAGCTCTACGCAATTCAAAACTTCCAAAACGTCGTATAGCAAACAAATGCAGCAGGAAGAAACCGACATGACCATTGGTACTACTGACAATAAAAAATATCATTCTAAGAGTTCACCAGTAGGTAGCCCTAGTCCAAACAGAGGTCGTCCCTCCTTAGACAAATCCAAGACAGAAGAACCAATTGAGAAGACATATAGGCCGAAGTCGCCGCGGGATCGCAGCCATAGCCCTACTGCTAAAACTATTAGCAGTACATCGAAAGAGGTACATCGCGTGATTGGGCCACAGACGACAACTAGCAAGCACTACACACGTACTGAGAAAACAGATTATTCCACCGTACGCAAGCAGAATTCGAATTTGTCGTCGGATGAGCAGTATGACACTACGCCACAAGGCAAACCGCCAGTGAAGCCACGCGATCGTAGTCACAGTCCTGTGCAAACAACATGCAGCGATAGGTCAAGTCCCGTTAGCAGACCCAGTGCTCCTAGACGGTCAACGACGGATTCACGCGAACGCAGCCCAAGTCCCCAAAAAAAATTACTGACCACCGTCTACCATTCTTCTGAAGAAGAACAACAAAGTGAGCAAATCAGTAGCAAGAGATCCGTAAATCGGAAGACGATTCAAACATCGGAACAACGCACAAGTCCAGTTGGCAAGGCAAAGACCCAACCCCATGATCGCAGTCACAGTCCACAATCGAAGCCAATCAGTCAGCGTCAACGTGACATAGTTGCAAAAACAACAACTACAACTCAATCGCCGGAGCGACGATCAAGTAAGCCTAAGACAGAGGACAAGTCGGCACCCATCTGGGCCGATCGACGTAATGTTTTGAAGAATAACGGCACTACGACCACAACTACCACGACTACAAAGAAATCGTCGAGCTCATCCCCCACTCCGGCACGCAGCACTACACCGAAGACCACACGTACCACAACAACAACCAGCAACAGTAGCCAGCAACACCGTCAGGCTAAACACACCGAAGAGGACTCGATAACTTCCAGCTATGGAATCGGACCCACAGACGAAAATGGTTTGCCACTGTTTGGCATACGTGCTCTTAAGAAGAAAACGCAAGCCACTGAACCCTGTGAAACAACTGAAGGTAAGCCAAACTAAGTACAATTTCGTATTGTGTCGAGACTTATACTAACTATGTGTATGCCATGAACTAATGCACGAATTCTTTAGAAGTCACAGGCTACGTTATCGAGGAAAAATACTATTCGGACAACAAGTCGAAGCCGAAGGTTGAGCGAAAAGAACTTATCTATTCAACGAATGCTGACGAATTGGCACAGATCCAACAACAAGTCGAGCATCGCAAATCAGCCAAGAACGACGGTAGTGTTTTGGTGCGCGAGTTTAAGAAAATAGACAAAGGCCAGAAGCCAAAGGCGTTGACAAGTCAAGCAGATGAATTTGCCGATTCCGAAACAAAGTACGTGCGACGCGGTTCAGTCAAGGAGATGAGCGAGAAGTTCATTCGCAAAGAATCGTCACAATCGGTAACTGAGTCAAAAACAAGCAACAGCAGTGGAAACTATCCGAAAGCGGGCCTCATACTGCGCACAAATTCACGTCTAAGCAGTAAAGACGCCTCTTCTTCGGAACACGAGGCGGACATTGAGACCGAGGACAGCGAATCCAACGATGTTTGCAGTGTCATTGATGCCACAACGCAACACGAGAGCGAAAGTGAATGCGAGTCCGTGCAGTTACGCCAGAAATCGGCGACAATGAGCAGCAGCACCAGCTCCTCCACGCGCACTCAATCCAAGACACGTTCGTTCCTAAACAGCAGCGATGAGAGTCGCCGGGTAACGGGTGTGACGGATGTGCTGGAACGCATGCGTAATGCAGACAATGGTAAGCAGCGCGAGCAATAGTTCGTTAATCGACTTTACCAAATTCAACAATCGGATTCTTCTCACCTGCAGTTGTGGAGGACGGCGACACTGCTGAAGATCAGGAAGCGCGCGCATTGCTCAACAAATTCCTTGGCGCCAGTGTGCTCATGTCGGGCGTTGAGAGCATGTTGCCTATGACGCCGCAGAAACAGCAAACCAGGACCACTACAAAAACCAGCTACGCCAATCGAAATGGCGCCGACAACCTGAACGAACAAGCGGTAAGTCTTTCAACATTCAATGGTCCTCTACCTGTGCAGGTCTTGTACGCGCTCCCATTAGATGGGCCCACTCATGTCAATCGGTTATCACACAGATGGGTTTCAGTCTGCTGGGTTGACTCTTAGTTAGTTCAGAGCCTATGTGTGCATCTTAGCATGAGGAGATGCACTTTTTCACGCTTGCTGCGCACCCTCTCTCTCTTGATCGCCCCCTCTTTGGCTCTCTGTGGATCTCTCTTGTGTGCTAGCATAGAGGTGCAAAGAAAATAACACTAGAATACCGTAAGATGTTGTTCATATTAACAAGTGCAATAGTGAACACACATGTTCTGTGAGCTGTGAAATGAGATTCGTGTCTGTTGGAAATTCGTTTTGCACTCGCAAATACTGTCTGAAGCGTGCGCGCTCATTTTCCGCAACGACTTTCATGCTGCTGCTGTGGCTGCTCAGCGCAGACTTAGTGCCGTGTGCGTGCGCCGTAGCGTGCGCCACCCTACTATCCATTTGCCCGATACATAAGGAATTGTGTTGTATGTGCGCGCGTAGCAGCCATGACGAGCAAGCGGCCGAAATATATTTAGTACACACTCAGAGGCGGAATCGAACACTTGTACCCTTGTTTTAAACGCAAAATCTTTAACAAATAATATCAAGAAGAAGAGAAACTACACCACTCTTTTTGTTGTTGTCATTGTTATTGTTGTCGCTGTGCGCGTATATAATAAAAAATATCAAAAAATACAACAAAAAATTATTATACTAAAATAAAAACATAAATCAAAAAAAAATTTCTAAAATTAAAAAAAAAAATAATACATTTTGCATCAACACTTACATTAAAAAAAATATATATATTTAATTTATATATAACAAAAAAAGAAAACCAAAGAGGTTTTTCTAAGCTTTTTCAAAAAAAAAAAAAAAGAACAAAAAAATCCAATCGCAACGCAAAACTACGCAACGCCAAATAAAGTAAATTTGGTTGATTTCGACAAAAGATTATCTAGATACATATAACTTATCCGATCGCACAGCAGCGGAACTAAGTGTAAGTGCAATTGTATCGCCAAACTAACGTACAAGAGCCGAAACGGCAAACGACAAACGACAAACGACAACCGACAACCGACAAAGCATGCGAGTACAAAGATTATTTAAATTATTTTTAGTGTTTAATGCGCATAATTTGTTGAAAAGAATTTCTGTCACGACACCTCAAATGCACCTGAATATTTCTCGAAACGAAACCGAACGACAACGAAAAAGAGCAAAAAGAAAAGGCACAAAAAAAAACGACAAAAAAATAAAATAAAATATTTAAAAAACTAGCAATGACAAACGAAAGCTACTAGAAGAGGGTACAGGTATGAGAGAAGTGGATGTGCACGTATAGAAAATAACTCAAGTAGAACAAATCAAAAAATTAAAGCAAAATAAATAAATAAATTTTAAAGAAAAGCAACCAAGCAGGCAAATGAGCGTGCAAGCATTTGAAGTCTTTTGCCGATTGCCGTTCGGTTTGGCTGAGCGCAAAATGCTCAAGAAAAAATTTCGACGAAAATAGAATTGGAACACTATTTTTACAGACATGGGCTAGAGAAGACACGAAGGCACGCAGGCAGGCAATCGAGCAGACAGGCAAGCAGGCAGACTTTTGTGTAGTAGACAGGGGGTGGGCGGGTGTTTAGTCATCTAGGCAGCAGCAGCAACAACACCAGCAGCAACAACACCAGTAGCAAAAGCAGCAACAGCAAGTTCATTTCTTTTCGTTTCTTTTATTTTCTTGGAGAGACACCACATGTCCCAAGCATAATACACCATACCATACTTCAATAACGCGAAGCAACATATGCGAGTGTTTTCCTTGGCTAGCTGACTGACTGACTGACTGACTGAACGACTGAATGACTAAATAACTAAATGACTGCCCGGCTGGCTCGCTGGCTGGCTAACTGACTGAATGGCAGGGTGGCCGTCTGATTAGTTAGTTAGTCACTTGACTGCTGCTTAGTTTGTGCGTTAGCGGACATGAAGTGTAAGCAATAAAATTCTCATTTATATATTTTTTTTGTTTTTTTTTTTTTGTTTTTGTCTATTTTGTCTGCCTTGCTATTTCCCAAAAATTAAGCACAAAAATTTAAAAGCACAAAAAAAAATTGCAATTTCGCTTGCTTCATTTTCAAGTTAGTCGCCGTCGGAAAAGCCAAACGCATGCACATGCACACCAGCTTTGGCTCCGCCACGGAAAATATGTTACAAAGCTCGTGAACTAAATACTTGTGCCACAGACAAGTGACATTTTTGTTCTTGCATTTCGTTTCTAATTTATTTTTTACATTTTTGTGTGTGTGCAAAAAACAGAAAAACAACAAACCTTTAAAAGGGAAGCATCCCAGAGAGATGCTGCAAGTGAAAAAATCTAAAAAATAGGAAGCGGCTGCCACTTTTTTTTTCTTCTTTTTTTGTTTTTTGTTTTGAGGCTACGCTGAAACTACACTAACAAGTAATGTCGTACATGCGTTTTGGCGACCGCAGCTGCAACATGTGATGCGCTGCATTGAGCAACATTGGCAGCAAACGTTTAAAGCATTTTCCAAAAAACAAGAACTCATATAAAACTCACACTTAGGTAAGTTAAAAGTTCCATAAAACAGCCCGTTGCTGCTGTTATATGGTATATACAAATAAAGACTTTTCGGCTTGAAACATGACATGACATTTGTCCAAAATGAGCAAGCCAAAAGATATCTGCAATGTCTGCTAGGAAACAGCAGCCCTGCACTGATCATATATACAACCCACATTGCTTATTGCTCATGTGCAGGGGCATATGTGTGGGCTGCAGTGGCACGCAACCAATATTCAAAACAAGTGCATTCATGCATCGCATGACTTAATGTTGTTTGCTAATTTCTGTTCAGAAAAGCAGTGTAAGTTTTCAGTTATGTGCAAGTTTAAAGTCAGCGAATGGCTTACATAAGACAGCTTGGCTTAGCACATGGCAAGTTTGTGAATGAAACCAACAATACTCCCCTGTTGCCAATCCTATGCAGTGCGCAGGTGATCAACGGTGATTATTGTAAGCTAGCTAAGCTGATAGAACACCTCAGTGGCTAAAAAGCCAAAAAACTTAAAGCAAAACATCTTTTGGAGGTCTTGTGAGGTTGTTCCACTGTGGATAATGCTCAGGATTAGCCAAGTAATTCATGAAAGTTGTTTGTGACAACGTTACGATTTTCTTGTGTACGCAAGTGAATTGCATGTCCAAATATTTAAATGCTAAATAAATAGTTTTAAACAAATTTTGGTATTATTTACTCGTTTATAGGTACATGTTCAAGTTTAAATAAATAAATGAGAAATAAATAATAAGTAAACGCTTAAGTCCTTGGCTTATGTCCACACACACACATACACACACACACACTTGCCCTCATACCTATAACTATGTCGCTATTTGGTTTTTTTTTGTCTTTTTTGTTCTTTTTCTTTATTTTATTTTATTTTTTTTTGATTGTAGGCGTTTAGCAACATTCAGCAGCCACAAACAGTTTTCAGCAAATTCGGCATTATGCCGAGTAGTCAGTCGCCTTAGTGCTCTCGCAATTTATTATTATTGTATTGTATATTGTATTCGCAACGTTCAAACATTACGTAAAATAGCACACTTGGACCCTTACGCTAGATTTTTATGACCTAAAAAGGCATGCGGTCTCTAAACAAAAGTACCCTACATATATTTTATGATATGTGTTCTTTTATAATTTGATTATTACAAACTGTGAAAACTAATTGTTTGATCCAATCATATACACACTGCAGTTGCCATTTTAGACTGAGAGACATGCGCACGAATGCGAACACTAAAACTTGGTAAACAACAATAAAAACCATGACAATGCAAAATATTTATGCATATAGTAATAGTATATATATTTATTGTATACGGCAGCCGATTAAAAAATATCATTTGGGTCAATAAGAGAGGGATTAGCGAAAGATTACACATCGATGCTCGCACTGCGGCCAAAAACTATTGCAAAGGTGGCAAATGAAAACAAAAGCAAAAGTAAAAGCAACAAGAACAAGAACAACATCAACAATTACATGAATGTAAACAATGCATACAGGATTACCTATGATATGCTGCTGCTAAATTTAAATTGTTTACTTAAAATCAATTAAGCAAATTAATCATTTTGCCGTAGCCACATACACACAAACAAATGCTCAACAAAAAAATATACAATCAATATGCGATGTGCGCAATGCGGGGTGCGAGGGGTAGGTGCGCGGTGCAGTACCAGAAATGTAAGCAGAAATGACAGCATTTGTGTAATTGCCAGACAATCAAATTCTAATTGTTGCTGCTCTTTGTTGTTGTTATGCCGCTGCTTGCCAATGACTCGTCAGATTGTCCGCAGTCACACTCACACTCGCAGTCGCAGAGGCAGTCGTGGTCGCCATCACCGTCGCAGTCAGCACCCAATAGCTTCAATAGCATAGTGAATGCCAAATAATAAAGCAATTACACATATGCATATTACTTGCAAATGCGACATTTCACTTGAATTTCATTTGTTTGATTTGTTTTGTTTAAGCACACCTCAACATGCGAAGGCAACGCCAACATAGTGAATAATAGTGAATAGTGAAAAAGCAAATTAATCAAGGTCATTGTGTTGCACTCATTAGTGCTTAAAAGCAAAAAAGCGGAAGAAAAAAAAACAAATCAAATTCAAAACAAATAACAAAAAGCCAAAACATAAAAGACCAATTTAGGTTTGCTGCGGTGTCACGTCACTTATTTAACCCATGTTTGACCAATGGTCGCATCGGCGTACACTACTTAGAGCAAATATTCGCCAGTATGCGCTACTATGTATGTCCATCCATCCGACTATGTCTGTCCGTTCAATTGTCTGTGTGTATGCTCAGCGTACTTTATTTTGCCTTTGCGAAAATTTCTATTTGTTTTTTTTTTTTGTTTTTGTGCTTTTTTTTTAACAATTTTTATCGGAACTGCGCCAAATAGTTGGCAACACTTGCGCCGTACTGCGGCACTAAATAACGTCACATATGCTGAAAATAAGTTTTATTTTCTTAGAAAAAAAAAGAAGAAAACCGAAACAAAGAGAGAAACAACGACAAAAAATTAAACACACAGACACATGCGCACATGCATTAACTATACGTGTTTGCCTGAGAAAAAAATTAGAATACGTCGATAAGCAGGAAAAGCGGAAAATTTTATTAATGAATGCCATAAGCGTATCGCGCAGTGTACGAGCATGTTGCATGGGAAAACCTACAGACATGTGTAGTTCCTTTTGTTTACAAAGCGCCGAATAAAATAAAGACTAATAAAAATAAAATAAAAAATTAATAACAGTGTACAGCATATATATGTAGGTACATTTCCAATTACATATGTATAAATATGGACCTATATTCAAACAGAGAAATCAAAATAAAAAAAACAATATATTGGGAAAATTATTTTAAAAAGTCTATAGCTTAATATTGCCAATGCCTTTGTGCGCATTATTGTGTGTATGTGTTTTCTTGTGTACAACTGTAGTGGTTAAATGATTTATAACTAAAAATAGCAACGCGTGTTTCAATACAAATTTTTGTTGTATTTTTTTTTATTTTGTTGATTTTTCCGATTTTTTTTTTTTTACATATGTATACGTATGTATGTATATATAAGAATATATATTTATTTTTCTTGTTTGCTTTTTTTTAGCTTTGCTTTGTTTTTCTACAATTTTGTTTTTTCCTTTTCGTCTGTCGTTGAATTTTTCTTTTAAACAATTTCATTTGTTGAGGCTGCCGCTCGCTCGCACGGTCGGTCGCTCGTTTGTTACCAAATATGGGCAAATTCACAATGAAAATCATTTTTATTTTGATTTTACATTTTAAATGATTTTTTGAAATGCAGCATCATGCAGTGTAAATTGAACTAAACGTTTTACTGCCGTTTGCTCTTTGCCTTTTATGTGCATTCGATTTGGCACACTTGCCGTATACGTAATGTGCTTTAAATAAAGGGCAAAGCAATATGCAGACAAGTATGCTTCGAAAATAAACGCTTAATCAGTCATGTCTCATTTTTCTTTTACGCTGTGACACATGACAAATTGCAAATGTTCATTCTGCAGTAGGCTAAAATTTTGTGGGCTCAGCCCTGCGATTAGTTGCGTTTTACTATAGCGCAAGGACAATTTCAAGCGCGATATATATATGCGCAAGTTCAACGGCATTACAACGCGCGCATTTATCAGTTTTTGTGTTATGAGCGGTGCGAGGTGATTCTGGGTAAACGAACGATGACAAAGCAGCCGGAAGTGAAAACGACTTGTATGCAACACATGTGCGATATGCGCTGCGCTGGCTGTGTAGCAAGGTTATTGCGTATGCAGTTTAGTGTGGCTGTCTCTCAATTACGTATACGACACATATGCGTGTTCATCTTACTTTTTTATATTGATATAAATGCACATTTTCATATAATGTGTAAAGAGTGTGCTTTATTCTAAAACTAATTGCGTTCTTCTGTCTTCTATTTTATGCACACACACACACTCACACTCACATAGGTGAAAACCACACGCGTAACGAAAACGATAAAAACTGGCAGCTCTTCAACACCAGTTACAAGCACAACTTGTGTCATCGAGGAGATCTGGGACGAAGATATACTAAAGCGATTGGTAAGTTGAACAGCGCCGGCTGGAGGAGCTGCTGCGCAGACAGTCACCGGCAAACAATAACAAACCTTCGCTTGCTTGCCAACAGCTTGAACAGGCGTCGACCTACGAGGAACGTCGGAAGATACGCGCGCGTCTACGTGAACTGATGGCGGAACGTGAAGGTATGCCAGTCATTTCTAACATTACACTCCTAAGGCTTAATGCGCAGCACTAATCTAAATGCGGTTAGGCCAAACAGTTAGTTCCGCAGATCAGGCTAAGGTTAACCAACTATTTTGGGTGGCGAATTACTGTTTATTATTTAGTTTATTTTCTATTTAACTATTCTGCACATACACATACACACACAATTACTATTCGTAAAATTAACGATAAGTTTATCAAATGAAAAAAAAAAAAAAAAAAATTAAACCACTATATATACGAGTAACTCTGCGTAAATGTTAGTTTAATTAGAAGAACTAATTTGCATTGTTGTCATTTATATCTTATAGATACACTTAGCTAGGCTAAAAAGAGTGTTGAAAGCTATACGCACATTTTGCAAGAAAAATTATAAACCGAGGCGACAGGTATTGAATATTGTATCTTGTCATTTATGTTTCACAAGCATCTTCTCTCTCTCGCTCTCGCTCACTCTCTCTCTCACACTCTCCTGACTCATGTGCGCACGTTTCTCCATGCAAAACTGTTACGTCTCATGTCTTTCTATAGTTTATCGTTAATCACTTATCGCTTATCGTGTATCATGTAGCGTGTGTTGTGTCAGCACATGTCCTGCGCCAAACCAACTTCAACATAAACATCAATACCAACGCCCAACTCAACGTCGTACCCGGTTCCGTATTCGTTTTTGTTTCTTTTGTTTTTTCTAGTTTCATTTTCAGTTTCACTTGATTTTTTAAACTCGTACATATTCCTGGCCCCCAGGGTGGGCAATTGAACTGCTGCCCTTTGCTGGATTGGCCAAGTGGTTCCATGACCTTTGGTCAAAGCCAAGTGACCGGTTCCCGAGGCGTGCAGTTTAGTCGAACTGAAATTGCTCACGTTTAGTTTTGCGCCTCAGCTGTACGTACTCAGCTTAGTACATAGCGCACAGAACAGCACAGAGGAGACGGTGCTAGGGCCTAAAAAGGACTTTGGCTTATGAACACTTTGCGTTCGATTGCTTCCAATCGCTGATCATGCATTACTTTGTTACCTGTTTTGTGTGTGTTTACTTGCGTTTAAACAATCTTATATATTCTCTTTGTTAATTTGTTCATTTCTTATGCCAAACTTCTTGCCAAAAAAAAATGAAAACGAAAAAAAAAACAAACAACAAATGAACTGCGCTTTTAGAAAAGAAAAATTTAAAATCAGGCGAAAAAGCTGCGCCAGAGGTTGAGGATGAAGAAAGCTCTAGCTCTAGTGAATATGAGGAAATAATCGAAGAGGTCACCGACTACAGTGAGGACGAAGAAGTGGCGGAAACGGTTGCAGACGATAAGCAAAAAACGAAGCAAGGTACCAAGACGCAACAGGAAAAGGACAAGAAAGGCAAGAATGTTGAGCAAAGCACTAAAAACGTGGAAACTGTTGAGCGCACCGAGAAAATCGCTGAGCAAAAATTGAGTGTGGCAACTGATAGCCACGTCGTGGATAGCGGCAAGCAGCACGGTGCGGACGCCAACGCCAACGCCAACGCAAACGCAAACGCCGATGACAAGGGTGAGTCGCTAATGCCCTTGCTGCAAGATTTATTGCAAAAGAATTTGCCGCCGCCAACTGCGAATAAGAAGTCCAATAAGGTCACAGCCACAGCCACAGCCACAGCAGCTGGCCCGTGTCAGAGTAGCAACGGCAGTAGCGGCACCGGCAGCGGCAACAGCAACAGCAACAGCAGCGCCAGCGGCGGCAGCAACAGCAACAATACGAGAGCACGAGCTGCGGGCACCGCTACGACTGCTGCTGCCAGCAATAGGCATAATAAGCAATTTAGTAACAATAGTCATAACAATAAAAGTAGTAGCAAAAGTAATAGTAATAACAATAATACCGACAAGCCAAGTAGTTTAACGATAAACAACAGCAAAAACACCAACAACAACAGCAACACCAACAGCAACACCAACAACAACAACAGTAACAATAACAAGAACAGCAATAACAAAAACAAGAACAATAAGACAAATACGACAAATACAGGAACAATGCCGACACCGACTTCGAGCCTAGTTAGCAGCACAACTGCGAATCCGAGTGCAAACAGTCAGATTGGCGTTGGCACCAGTGTGGGGGGTGGAGTGGGGGGCCATAGTCTTAGCAATGAAAGTAGCCGAAGTAGTGCGAAGCAAGTGCATAGATTAAGTGTGCCTCAAAAGGAGGACTCCGGCACGGAGAGCGGCGAGGATCTGCGCCTGCTTGCCGCCGGCCTCCGTGACCAATTGCAAATGGAAAGCGACACGAACGTGATCGCACAGGTGACCACAGCTCTTAGCCGCCTCGAGAGCTCGCTCATGGAGGGCAAAGAGATCTCGCTTGACGCCAACAAACGCAAGGCATTGCTCGCACTGATCGCGCGCCTGCAGACGGGACTGATCTCACCCGACAAGTTGGCCGAACTGGCGCCGCTCAGTGTCGCCTATGCCGCCAACCACCATGAACTCGAGGAGAGCGGCATCGGCGGCAGTGGCGGCAGCGGCGAACTGTCCAAATACGACGAGAACTCATCGCCCGATGGCGATGTCTATCGCACCAGTCGCCAGCGCTTCGCCAAGCGACGCAATCGCAACAGCCGCCACACGGTGGGCGTCAGTCGCGAAGAGCTGGCCGATGCGCGGCGCTACATGGAGGACATGCTCATGCTGGACAGCATATCGAATTGCACCACGCCGGACAGCAGCATGGCGCCTGTCACGCCGCCACAGTGGGGCCCATTCGAAAACAGCGGCTCCTCGGCTGAAATGCTTGCGCAGCACCAGCAGCCATACCAGCCCATCCATCAGCAGGATGCGCAAACGCCAGGTCAGACGGTCTTGAATCGGCCCAATCATTTCGTGGCCAGCGGCTTGAAGGGCAGCAAGCCGGAACAGCAGCATATTGGCGATGCACACCTGAAGCCCGCCAATGGCAGCCGACGTCCGTTGTCTGGCGACTATACGGTGAGCTTCGGAAGCGTGCAGCAAGTGGACGCACCGACAGAGCGTGCGCATAACATCTCACCGGATGGAGGCTCGAAAAATACACGCTTCACAAACAAGAAAACACTCATGAAGCGCGCCAACACCATCGACATACCGAAGACAAAGAAGTACAATCCCGACTTCGACACTGACTCCGAGCTGGAGGACAAGGGCGAGTCGAAACTGGGCCTCAAGCGCGCCGTGCAAGTGAGTGTCAAGCGACGTGTGCACCATGTGGTGCCGCCGTTCGAGCCCAAGACCGAGAATGATCACAAGTTTTTGGCATTTATCAACAAGCAGAGCAATAAGTCGGGGCTCGGCTGGGCCGGCGCCAGATCGGTATCGAATTGGACCAACAAGTTTGGCAATATCAAGAACACCTTCGAGGTGGGCGCCGCGGCTACGGTGACAACTGGTAAGCCACCGCCGGCCCCTGGACACGTGCCGCAGAATGCGGCTAAGAATTACTGGAACAAACAGGACGTCGGCTACAATACGCAACAGCAGCTGCAGCAGCAACAGCATTACCATCAGCAGCAGCAGCAGCAGCAGCAGCAACAACAACAACAGCTAAGAGCATACAGAAACCAACATGCAGAAGCCGCCGAGCGGCAGAAACGCTTGGAGATCGAGGCACGCATTGATCGCGAGCGTCTCGTGCGCCTGGAACAGGAGCGCATCGAGCGCGATCGGCAAGAACGGCAGCGCTTGGAGCGGGAACGCGTGGAGCGCGATCGCCTGGAGCGCGAATACTTCGAGAGGCAGCAACAGGAAAGCGAACGCCTGGAGCACGAGCGGCTGCTGGCGGCGCAGAAGCAAAAAGCGGGGCCAGCGCCAGTCAACCAATTCATACATGCACCGCAGTCCGTGTTCCGACCCATTGAAAACCATCCGCCGCCAGCGCAAAACATCTTCAAGCCGATACCGCAGAAGACCAACACTTGGCAGCCGCCCAGCCAGGTGTCAGCAGGAAAGCCGCCGATGGGCACGGCTCTGCCGCCATCGCCGCAGCAATACCTCACGACGGGGCCGAAGCAAGCGGCGTACGTGAACTCGCCGTCGCCCACATCCACCTCGCCCATGGCGCTGCCCTGGGTGTCGAAGCCCGTCGTGGACAACAGCGACTTCCGCCGCAAGGCACACCACTTCGAGGAGCGCTCCCTGCGCGACAATCTGGCCGAGCAGCAAACGATGCCTTATCTGCAGCGCCACAACTCGCTGCGTGCGCCGCGCATGCAGCCGCAAACATACGAGGACCTGAAGAAACGACCCTCGCTGCCAAATGCGCACGATCCCTATCTGTCACTGCACAATCCGTATGCGTCGCAGCAGCCAGCGCCCGACCCATATCAGCTGACACAGCCACACCAGCCACAGCAGCCGCAGCAGCCGCAGCAGCCGCCACCGCCGACGAATATCGCCTTCACATATGCGGACTACGATCTGCCGGCGCCACCGGTGCTGCGCAACGCGAGCAACTATCGCAGTTACCCGTGCTTGCCGTCGGCCATGGACTATGAGCTGGCACCGCGCAAGCGCGAAGACTCTCTGACGAATCCACAAGCGCAGCCGCTGGTGCTCACCAGCGCCAATCCCTCGTTCGGCCCACCACCGACCGCGGCGCCGGGCGCGGAGAATACCCTGCAGCCATATGCAGGCAACTACAATCCGCGGCAATTCGACTTTGCCAGTCCCGTGGACAGCGCGCCGACGAGCCCCAGCTTCATGACCGTGCCGCTGATGACGGATAACACGGACGACGACCTCGACTCGGACAATATGCTGGAGTATCGCGTCGAGACGAAAGTGATGCGCAAGCCCAAAAGCCAGACTGCAGTTCGAGTGGCTGGCCGCCGCTCAGCGCATGTCAGCGACGACGAAGTCTTCGGCAAGAACTCGCGCGCGGCCAAGTCGCTGCTGCATACCATGAAGCACCTGAGTGGCTCCACCACCAACGGCAATGGCGACAAGTCCACGGGACTAGCGAGCACAAGCAACAGCAGCAGGAAGCCATTGGCTAAGCCAAAGTCGCCGCAGATTTGCCTCTCGCCAGATGGACGCCAGTACCAGGCACCGCTCGTGGAACCGCTCTTCCCGCAGGTGACCAACTTTGAGCCGAATCGCGCGCCGGTGTACGCCGGACAAGAGGCGCCACCCAAGCCACAGCCTCAGCCCTACCAACAGCCACAGCAGCAGCAGCAGCAGCAGCAGCACACATATGCGCCGAAAGTGCCAGCCAGCCAAGCGCAGCGGCATGCCAAGCCGGAACCTTATGCGCCCTACATGCCCAGCACCTTGGACAGCCAGCCAGTGTCGACGAATGTCACAGCCAAGCCTTACGTCAGCGAAACTCAAGCATCGTATGTGGTGACATATCCCCTTGATGACTCTACCGACGATCAGGACAGTGTCTATCAGAGTAGCCAACCGGGACGCGCTCCGCCCAACTCGCTGCCCCTGCAACGCGAGCGCCTGCTGTCCGAGAACTCAACGGTCAGCTCTTCGTTGTCCTACAATCTGCCCTCACCCAATACAAGTTGGACGGCCAATCCCATGCACAGTCCAACGGACACCTCCAGCTACAGCCGCTTATCCGAGAAGTCCTATGTGCAGCAGCCACCTTACGTGCCGCCGCCGCTGGAGACGCAGAACCTGCGCACCTACTCGCAAAAGCCACATAATCCAGCGGCGCCCACAAAGCCAGCAACAACAACGACAACACAACCGCCAGTTGGCCTATCAGCTGCAGCAGGCCCAACTCAGCAACAACAACAACAACCAAAGCAACAGCCGCAGCAGCAGCACGTGGCAAGCAAACCAGCGCCAGCGCCAGCGCCAGCGCCAGCGCCAGCGTACCAACAACAGCCGGAGCCAGCACGTAGCCGGCCAAAGCTGTCGGCAAGGAGCCACACCATCGGCGAGACGAGTCATGCGTACGAGCAAAGTCTACAATACCAAACCGCTCCGCCGGTACAGGCACCAGCTCCGGCTCCGGCACCGGCTCCGCTGCAGTTGCCCACAAACACACAAGCGCAGGCACAGGCACAGACACAGGCACAGGCACAGCTGCAATACCAACGCGTACAGGTGCCCCAGCTGCGCCAGACGAACATCGAGCAGAGCGTGACAACGTTGCAGTCGCAGAATCGAGTTCTCTCGCAGCAGTCGCTGGTCACGAAGCAGCAGTCACAGCAGTTCCAGCAACAAAAGCAGCAGGTCGAGCTGCGCCGCAAGAGTCTGGGCAATGCGCTGGACGTGCAGCAGCAGCAGCGCAAATTGACAATCTTCGAACAGAAGCAGCAAGTGACCAATCAGGTCTACAAGTCCTCCGCGCCTGCCGACACCCCGGACATTGTCAAGTCGTCACTGCCTAAGGATGAGAACGCGCCAATACTGAAGAAGTTCGGGCCACCTCAGCGGCATCATTACGTGCCGAATGCCTACCAGAGTCCCTCCGTGGGCACAAAGTCGAGCAGCAGCAGCGCCACAAAATCGTCTACCTCCGCCACCTCTAGTACAACAACAACAACCAGCAGCAGTCAGCGCGAGATCGTTCAACACTCGACATTGGTCGCCAAGCCAGAGATCGTCGAGTCGCCAGCGACACCTCAGCCGGCCGATCTCATACCACGCAACATTGTCTTCAACAATGTTAGCGCCTTCACCTCAATGTCACGCCGCAATACCTCAATGGATGAGGCTCACTTGGATCTTCTTCGCGCCAATCAGCTGTCGCATCAGCAGCAGCAGCAGCCGCAGCCAGCGCGACCAAACCGTCTGAGTAAATGTGATTCGTGGCATCAGATTTGCGCCGCTCAGCAGCAACAGCTGCCGAGCACGGCCAAATACAATGCACCACATTCGCCGGGAGCGGGCAACGAGCTGCGACGCACCAAGTCCGGTCACACGCTGTCCCTGCCCAAGATGTACGAAGCCGGCATCAACAAGGCGGACGTCGACGAGAAGCAGAGAACCGTCGCAGCCTACTTCTCCGGGCAGAAGTCGCCCAACCAGCAGCAGCACAGCCAGCAGGAGGACGTCATTGCGACTGCTGCGCGCCTAGTCGCTGCGTCCAGTTCGAGCACAAGCGCGAGTACGACTAAAAAATCAACTATCAACCGCATTAAAACCAGCGAGAAAGTGTCCGCCAGTAGAAAGTCGCTTAGCTCACTAACCACGGCCACGTCCAATGGCAATGTCGCTATAGCTGCGGGTATGGGCATGGGCATGGGCATGGGCATGGGCATGGGTATGGGTGTGGGTGCGGGTGGCGGCGGCGGCGGCGTCGGCGGCTTCACAGGCTTAAGTCGCAGCGCAACAATGCCGCATATTGCAAATCTGAAGTTGCTCGACGAGAGCAACGTTGAGGATGCATTTGAGCAGCTTATGTTGGGCTCCTAAGGTTCCTATGTCGCACCCGCCAACAAAGGGGACAACTGTACAACGTCCATTCCAGTTCAGGCTCTATCTTGACAACCATTAATACTCGTAAACTAAACCGAAAGTTAACTAAAAACCGAACAGAATTCGCGACAAGGAAGACGCGCAAAACTGGACAACTGACTGGACGATACTCGTATAACCACTTAGCATACCCTATATATATATATATATATATATATATATATATATATACATACATATATATACATACGTATTCTCTATGCTCGCTCACACAGGCAGACACAGACATACATACGTAGTTAGCAACTTGTGTTTAACACATGTACAACGAGAACAACAACAACAAACAACGAACAACAACCATAGCACAAACATAAACACAGCAACAAACAAGCAAGTCTAGAAAAAAGAAAACCAACCTGCACACACTTAGAATATGTACATATTTGCGGAAGTCGAGGGACCTCATGTGGTTTACTTTAACATAACAACATACACGAATTTTTATTTTTTAAATTACACACTCACATATTTACACACACACACACACACACACACACACACCAACACAATTAAGTGCAATAAATTAAAAACCAAAAAAAAAAAAATAATAGAAACAGAAACAAAAATATCAAACAAAAATACAAGAGTAGACAGAATAAGAAAGGAAAAAAAAAACGAAACTTGTTAAAGAACAAAAATTTTTGCTGCTGCCTAATGCCAATGAAAACGCAAGGAAGTATCGCTCAACATGTGTATGCAAAGAATCGCAGAAGATAAAACCATCCTGCAACAGCAACAATAACAACAAGCATGACAACAACAACAACATCAGCGACAATGCAAACATAATGTGGACAACCAAGCAACAAACACAACAGCGATTTGTTATAAGACTTGTGAGTTGATGACCAAGCATAAAACAGCAAAAAAAAAAATTATTTAAAAAAAAACAGTGCGCATGCGCCAACCGAAAAAAAAAAACAAAAACATAAACAACAAACTTACCAAAATGCCTTAAATCAAACAAATCCAGCCGATAACCGATAACCATGTTAAACTACTACCAACAGCCTAACAACATTCTGTAAATGCGTTGCGTTGTGCTGCATACTGAATACTGCATACTGCATACTGCATACTGCGTTCTGCGTTCGTTTTGAATTCTATTTTTTGTTATTTTATGTATTTTTCAAACGTTTTTTCTTTTTTTACGTAATTTGCCTGCGTTTGTTTTTACTCTAAGCCAATTTTTGAAAGCCAAAGAAAACAAGAAAACAACTTACGAAAACCAAACAAAATCAAACACCAAACGAAAGAACAAGAGTAAAAATAATAATAATTATAATTATAATTTACAATGAAGAAATTCAAATCGCTCATACTACAAAACAGTAAACCCCATGTTGTCCCTCCTTCTGTACATATGTAATATACATACATACATACATACATACATACACACATACATACATACATATAGAAACATACCCCATACATATTATTTTATACAATGCTCGTTGCTATTACTTAGCATGCCAAAATAAAACAAACCAACCAAACCAAAAAAAAAAAAAAGAAGAAAACGCAAAAAACAGAAATTTTTCCTAACTGCTGACTTTTGCGCCTGTTTTTACATACATTTTGCATACATAGGTTTATTGTCTATTGTTTTTTATGTATATTTAAGTTTTGTAAATAATTTGCACATTTGTGGTTGTGTGCTTGTGCATGTGTGTACATTTTTACATGCATACGAACTCACATGCATATACGTATGAGAACATAAACACGTTGCACTAACAGCTGTGAATATTTACGCATAATATGCAGTAAGCAGCCGCAGAGCTCACACAACCACATTACGTATACGCATTGCACTTAGGTTTTAAGCAAAGTTTGCATTTTGTAGGCATTTGCACTGCACAAAACAACAACAAACAAATGATCAACTGGCATGAATTTTTCTATTTTTTTATGTGCGCGTGCAAAATCAAAATCGAAATTTCGATATTTGTTATAATTGCCGTCTTTGTGTAGTTTTATGTAGTCAAATGTGTTAAAAAATATATCTGTATTAAATATAGTTCGTAGCACACTGTTACAAACGTTTTTTAGTACAAGTTTGTTTCGACCTAATAATTAATTTTTAAACATGCGATTCATAGGATACGCATTTATGAATATAAATTTAATTAAAAAGCTGCATTGGCGAACGCGTCAAATAGCGTACAGCAAGCAGCGCACAAAGGTTTATAATGATTTAAAAAATTTAACTTAAACTTTGCGAAAGAAATGCAAATAATTAACATAGCCAACATGTTTCTCTTTCTGGCATACTAATTATTAAAAACAAAATATTTATATTCAGTATTAAAACTAAACCAACTCACTTGACCGGCAGCACTTTTTGCATAGCCTGGCAGCACTTGGCCGACGCGCCTTTGAAATGTGTTACGTTATTGTATATGTAACTAATGCGAGACGCAGGCGTCAAGTATTTAATGTAATAACAAACTGTTGCGGGCAGAAGCCGCTCATTGGCTCAATTGGCTTCAATTAAAAAGCAAAACAAAAATAGTTCCACATTAAAAACACAAAACTAAACAGATTGTTATTATTATTGTAATACTTTTTTTGAGTAAACAATTGCCGACCGTCGGTGTCCGTTGTAGCAGCTTTCATTATTTATATTCATGAATGTGTGTATATATAAATTTATTTTTTGTTTATTTGTAGTGCATGCTGCTGCATCAGTACACTGATTTTGTAATATTTTTTTCTTAATTGCTTTTTCTTCCCGTTTTTATTTTGCTGTATATGTTCTTGTTTTGCTCAACAAAAAACAAAAAAAAAAAACGTTAAATTTTATACATACAGTACAACAAAAAGAACCACAAGCATCGAGCACGACCACAGAGCGCACCGAGACGAAAAAAGAGAAGGATGGCGCAGTTGTGACCACAACGACTAAAGGTAACTTGAATACCGATTTCTAAATATTCAGCAATCAAGTAAAAACTTACTTACTTAAATTATTACAAATAAAGTATTGAATTAACCATGATCAATCCTTACAGTTACAACACGCACTGTCACAGGCACAACAGGCACCGCACCAAAGCCCGTTTCACCCTTTGCCAAATTTCGCCAACTCGACAAACAAAGTTCACTGCAATCGCCAAAGTAAGCACGAACAACAACCACTTGCACAATTCTAGTGTATGTGTGTATTTATGTACATATCTACATGCACACATCCTATTTTGGCACCAGCAACACAAACCGTACACAACACGTAGCATGTAATCAGAAAGGTTTCAAAACAAAATTCAAATTCTTCCACTCCATGTTATCTATCAGGTTCATTGCGAGAGCACGGCATCCTTGGGCGCACATAAATAAATGCGCACAAACATTCATAAGCATTTTCTTTGGCAAACATGCACCCACTCACACGAGCATCCGTGCACACATATACGCACATGCACACACATACCCACACACACACACACACACACATGCACTTAACAACTTTGGTGATTTAGAATTTAAACATACATATGTACATACGAAAGCAATGGCACGCACAACAAAAAGTAGCCATACGCCAACATTAACGAAGTGATAATGAAGAAGATCGTCTGCGCTTATTTTTCAATTTATATTAAAGCCGATATATGAAAATTTGTGG
Source organism: Stegana nigrithorax (assembly GCA_037044495.1). NCBI lineage: Eukaryota > Metazoa > Arthropoda > Insecta > Diptera > Drosophilidae > Stegana > Stegana nigrithorax. Next base: position 63,945 of record JBAMBQ010002777.1, read on the forward strand.
AACTTCTAAAATACCAAGTGGAATTCACTTATGACATTTTCAGTGTAAGGAAATTTTTAAGTTTCCCACTCTGCTAAGTTCAAAAAAACTCCCTATGGGCTATTTCATCTTCTTCATTCTGCTATAACTTTATTTGAAACTGATCGCTGTCAGGGCTTGCAGCACGTGAACACATAACAGTTGTTTATACCTGGCAAAAAACTGGCTGCTTTGTTGTCTATTTAGAGGCCTAAACTTGTTACGCCAATGGATTTATAACAATCAGCAGGTTGGCTGTTCACTAAATTTCTTTGCGTAAATCATTTGCCAAACGTTTACACTGCAACAGTCTATCGGCACTCTCTGCACTTATTTATTTTCCTATATTCCTGTTAGCATTTTGAATAACATCTTTTTACAACAGAAGTGTGTTAATTGTTTCGCAGTAGTATCGTGTAAAGTGTAATTACTGTACGTTCACATTTATCTAGAAGAAAAAACACACTTAACCCTTGGCACACTTTGGTGGGGGTCTAGAGTACACATGCAACACCAATTGTGAATGACTTAACAGAAATGTTGTTGGTAAATGTAACAAGAGGCCAACGATGTAGCAAAAACACAACTGCGAAAATGTTAATAAAAACGAATATACTGTTCTTCACTCTTCTTCTTTTTTTGTTAGCGCCACGCGTTAGTATACTTCAAACAAGAAACAATTGCTATCCTACTCTATCTCAGATATGAAAGCTCTGTCTCTGACTATCTTTCTCTGTCTCCCTTCTATGCAATGTTCACAGTTATACGAACACAGATTCAAAATATATATTTTATTATATATTTTTCTTGCAAATAATTGTTGTTGTACTTATCGGCTAACATTAAATACAAAAAAAAAAAAACAAGAAAAAAAAATATGAAATGTCTAAAAAACTTGCCCAATTTGTTCAGATCTCCAACAACACCCACAACACCTACGACCCCAGGCGGTTCAGCACCGTTATTCAGATTTACTGATCCGGCATTAAATGCACGCGCCGCCACTGTCAAGGATCAACTTCTACAGTGGTGTCAGAACAAAACGCAGGAATATGAGGTATCCTAAACAAGCTAAAACAAACTAATCAATCAATCAAGCAATCAAAATCAAGCAATACTATTCGCCTTCTTGTAATTCTGCATTCTACTACCGTTACGTCTAAGTACTACCACCTACTGCTCGTAATTGAATTTCCGATTTGGATTGGATTGTTTGACTGGCTGCTATTTTGAATGTATTCTCGCTCGCTCACACGTTGCCTCGCTAGTCAGCGGCTATCTGCTGTCTGCTGGCTGCTGGCTGCTGGCTGCTTGTCTGCCTCGCTGTAGTGCCCAAAAAAGTCGGAAATATACAAAAAAACGAATAAAAAAGAAAAGAAATGGCATTAAAATATGTTGAATAGCAGGCAAACCGCATTGAATAGTTTCGTAGTATGTGTATATGTATGTGCAAATACATACATACGTACGTGCATACATACATTACGTATACGAATTACGCGCAAGCACAAACTTCAAACCGAGTGAAAATGAAAGTTTTAAATTAATTACTAAAAAAATTATTGTAACGCATTGAGCTTATTAATTTCTGCTTAATTTTGGGCTTAAGGTGCAACATGCATGCATTTCAAAAAGCTTCGTTTATTGTTTTTTGGTTTTTTTTTTTTTTTTTTTTGGTAAATCATTTAACAAAGGCGACAAAAAACTCGCAACCGAACATAAATCAAAAAATATATAGCATAATATTGTATGTATCTGTACTACATACAAAGTACGTGCATACATACAATCTGCAACTGTTTGACGTGTTAAACTAATTAGTTATGTGCTCAACATGTGAGCCAAATGAATCTATGAATACTTAATAATTCGCAATTTTATTTCTTTCTCGTACAGAACGTCCAAATAACAAATTTTAGTTCAAGCTGGTCAGATGGGTTAGCGTTTTGTGCCCTGATACATCATTTCTTGCCAGACGCCTTCGATTACAGCCAACTAACACAACAGACACGCAGAAAAAATTTCGAATTAGCCTTCACGGTCGCCGAGTAAGTACACATTGGCATATTGTCCTGCCAAAACTAAAATGTATGGCTTCTTTATAGTGAGAAAGCTGGCATTGCGCCTTTGCTCGATGTCGAGGACATGGTTGTCATGAAACGTCCAGATTGGAAGTGTGTCTTCGTATATGTGCAGAGCATCTATCGTCGTTTTCGTAATTGCCAGTAGACTCGGAGAGCACGAGCCAATGCATACTAACACAAACATACGTATATACTAAGGCAGCAGCAGCAGCAGCAGCCAGCGCAATAAGCAAGAAAGAAAACGTTGTTAACAAAACAGAATCAGCAACCATTGTATACTTTTGGCATTTCGTTACATATTGAGATACATAATTATATAACATATATATTTTTACATACATACTTTTATATAAATAACTTAGCCAGCATACATATGCACACACATGCCGCAGGTTCCGAACACGCCTACTTCAAGCACTCTGACTCAGCAGCAGGTTCATTATTAATTTATAAACATACATACAAACATACAGACATAAATATATAACAGGGATTATAAACGAGCAAGGAATCGTAGATTTTTATGTTATTGTGGTTCTTATTATTTCTTTTTTTTTTTAACATAATCGTATTTGTTTTCTGTTAAAAAAAATACTGTTCTTTTTAGCTACTTCGACACAATTATAAAAACTTATTTGTTGATTTTTTTTTTAAATATATATAAACATTTATAATACATATATAATGCACCGTAAGGCATACGAAAAATGTGAAATAATTAACTAACATTGTAAACATATTTTTAATTTTTTTATATATTACATTTGCGAATTTTTTTTGATGTGCAAATCAAAAAAACGAAGAAAATTCAACACAATTTTAAAAAGCAAATGAAAATGTACGAATACGAATTTTACTAACTCTTGGAAAATAAAACCCAATAAACAAGATATGCATATACATATAACATGATAAATAAAAAAAATTTAAAAAAAAAAAACATTGGTTTTACTACAGCTCAGGGAGAGACAGTTAGTACATACTATTGTGGCGTATGCAAGTGTCAGAAGGCTCAACTTATAAGTGATGATGTGCTGACTGTACCTAAGAAATGTCGGCTTCTGTGCAAGACTTTCCCTAAGTAATTAAGTTTTCTCTTCTGGAACACGTCCTCTTTTAAGTATCGTGAATATGGCAGCACGACATGCGGCGATTTTCTCTAGTCTAGATGCAACGTGTTTTTTTTTTGTGTTTACCGTGACGTTTATCCCTAATGTGGTCGAAAGACGACCAATTACTAAGTTTTTAGAAATCGTTTAAACTGTACAAATGTCATGTGTTTACTTGTTATAAAAATCGTATTTGATTTTTTGATAAAATAATCGAAATTGTTTATTCAACGATGTCAAAGTCATATGTCAAAGTTTTCAAGTCCGCATTCGAAAATTACTACAAATTTCATCTACTCGTCCGAAGATAGGCCAGACGGAAGTACAGCTTTTCCGCATGAAGTAGCTCGTAACAATAGCAGCGACGTCGAAGTTGTTTGCCAATTTTGTTTGGCAGTGCAGAATACCGCTTCAATTAAACAACAACAGAACTGAACATGCCGGCGCCATTGACGGAGGCTACGGCTATACGGCTGTTCAATAGCGTCGTTGCTGGCGCCACTGCGCAGCAAGAACAACAGCAGCCACTACTAACACTGACGCAACCTCAGCTGCAGCATGTCCAATCATCATCACAACAGCAACAGCAGCATGAACAGGATGAGGACCAGAATGGGCATAACAACGCAGAAGTGATGTCAACAGACGTTCGAGTTGGAACCGAAGTACAGCAGATGGAGCAGTTCAACGCAGCAGTGGCGAGCACCAGCGCGGCCGCCGCGTCAACAACTTTCCATCAGATACTTCCCACAAACACAAGCCACCAATCCTCAGAAAGTGTGCAATCGGCCAATGAATTTGGTAATTCGTGTCGTATTTGCCGCTGGAATCGCAGCGACATGAAGATAATACACTGTCCTTGCAAATGCAAAGGCAGCGTGGTAAGATGCTGCACGACGGGCGTGGCGGCCACGACGTTCTCTAATTGTATATTCGATTCTAGGGATTCATACACTTGAAATGTCTAAAGCGCTGGATTGTACACCGGCGGGACAATCGCTGTGAGATCTGCAATTCACCCTTTGAAATCACAGAGGATCGCGTTAGCTTTAAGCAGATGTTGCGTACGTTCTGGTGTGCGGGATGTTGTGGTCTGATTTTGAAACATCTGCTGTTCAGCGCTTCGTTGATGCCCCTGGCACATGTCATCCTGCAGCAGGTGAGACAATTTGTCGTCAACAGATGCGTTAGATAATTTGGCCATGGGTTGGTGGGCTTTCTTCACAGGTGCTGCAATGCATGGATAGTCTCAATCAGGGCACCACCGATCAACTTACTGTGCAGGAAGTTTTTGTCGCATCGTGTGCTCTGCTGACGTCAAGTACGTATCAGGTTTTATGTAACGATTTTTTGAACCCGTTAAGTTATTTCTCACGCAGGCTCTCTATTCTTTCACTTCTTTGAGTTTGTGACGACGCGCTTTATACTAATTCGCAATATACTCCGGCACTGGTGGATGTTCGGCAGCACAAGCGATTTCGCTTTGATTGATATCGATGAAGACTCCATTGATCTATTCTAACCTTAACCTTTGCGAAAGTCTGCCTGGCCTCCGACCAACGCAGTGAAACAATAGTAACAAATTAATAGTAGCTTTAAAAAAGTCTAAAAACAAATTAACTGTAATCAAACCAAAACAAAAATATCTGTTCCCTTTGACAGCTTTCAGTTTTCCTATAAGGAAGAACGCATCCAGCAGAAAATCATTAAGAGAAACTCTCGCTATAGTGTAAAACACAGTTAAACAAATAATTAAAAATTCATCAACATGTTCTTTTTCATTTGAAAATAAATAAAAAAAGCAAGGTAAACTAATATTTAGTAAACATACATGCATATCGTGTGTAAAAAATGTACTTAAATATTCTTTTAATGCACACGAAAATTGCAATCTTCTCATTTATGGACGCATTTTTAGAAAATCTCATCAATTTTTATCGTGATACACCTTTTCGCATAACAACGTACATGTATAGTAACGGGTAAAAAGTGCTTATTTATGTAGTTTTCTTCGCATTTTCACTCTAAACCACTAAAATGATCAATTTTACTGTAACGGGTAAAAAAACTCTCAAAGAATCGAGCATCATTTACTTGCATTAAAATAAAAAAGTATTGTTTTTATTGCTTATTACTTGGCCCATCTTTATACAGAATTGCATATCGTAAAGCTTTTGTTTTCTTTTCTTCTTCTGCTAAGTATGACTTTATAATTGAAAAAGTGTTGCTTAATGTTGTGAAGTTGTCCAAAACTGTTTGAATGTTCTACTCATAGCATGTCGTAATGAGTCAGTTTAAGCTACATTTTACGACAAATACCGTATAAAATTGAATTTTACCTAATTTGAAGGATGTTCTAAATTTATTGCTTACGACATGGAATCATTTCATCTTGTTCTTCATCCAAATCTCTTACTTTCACTCATTTCACCTCAATGCTGTAAGCTTGACACTTCAAAAAGTCTTTGGCAGGGATTTATACACAAATTTTGTACAATACTGGTATTTTATCCATTGGCTTGCCACAATGGGTGTTGTATATTATTTGCTTAGGAGAGCGGTTGGGGTTAGGCGCGATAAGAACTATTAAGGTTTTCACCTCGTAAAGCTTAGTCGGGTCGCCGGTTAAAAGAGCCCAGACAGACAATTACAAGACAAGACGAGGAAAACAGGATTTTACGTTGTTCACCACTGTTTCACTGGAACAGAGTTTGCACAGCACGAAACCATTCTTTCTCACTCTGACGCACTTATGATGCGCATTATAGTACTCAACTCTTCTGACAACGTCAGTGTTCTTTGTAATTTTTTTTTGGCAAGACATATACTAGTTAGTAAATAATTTCAATCCGTAATAATTTGTTGTGCAACATACATATTTACCAGTACGTCATTAAACGTATTGTTCGTTTGTGTTATGAAGTCAGCAGTGCTTGTGCAGTTTCAATAACTGAGACCAACTTTGAACAAAGCAAAATCAGAGACAATACAGCGAAAATATACAGAAAGCAGCATCGACAACATAATAATCAATTGTGTTCGCGAGTCTTTGGTTTGGTAGCAAAAAAAAAAGAGAAAACAGGAATAAATAATAATTTTCAGCTTCACTATCCACTATTGTAGTTATTGCTCGTAAAGCAAATGAATTGCCAGCGCTAGTAGCTAAGCGTTGTCAGAAGAGAGAAGTAGTAATGCACGCACTGTGTGTGAGTGAGAAACATCAGTTTCGTGCTGTGCAAACTCTATTCGTTGTCAATAACACTAAAAGCAGTACTGAACAACGTAAAACCGTCTTTGTTTATTCTCACGTGAGATTCTCACAGTACGCTCGACCCGCGGCCAGGTAATGAGCGTGAGAATTGTTTCTCCTTGACAACCCTGACATCTTTAGTGGAGAACGAAAATTTTGCTGACTGACTTCGTGTTTGCGTGGGTAAAAGTCTGTTTCTGGTTCATTTTAAGTATTTTGTAAACAATCGTCTGTCTGTTGCGGGTATAAATGCTTTGTAACAGGCTTTCTCGAAACAACAAAATTAACTGAACGACAATTACAAAATGGCCGAAAAAATTAACATCAGTAATAACAGCAATAATCCCGATTCACTTTACGCGCATTGTCTGAAGTGTATTGTGGTCAACACCAACTATAGTGTACCCTCGCTGGAACGCGTATATCAGCTCCGCTATCTGCCACAGGCTTTGCTCGTTGACGCCTACGAATTGGTAAGTCCCAAAGTTAACCATCGAAAAGAAAAGTGAAATAAAAGAAAAAACATGCACATGTTTCCATTAACTTATACAGACGACACGAAAACGTTGATCTGTTGCCTGCTTGTCAATTTGAATTTTGCACATTTAGCAGCGTATGCAGTATTTAGCCACTTGCACAAAGTTTGCATTCATCGCATTCATTCACTTTGTGAACAAACTAATCAGCTGAGCACGACGCTGAAACAAAAACAAACAAGCAAAACAACAATCGCAATGCAAGTGAAGTAAACAGAAACAATTTGTTTTGTTGCGTTTGCTTGCACGCATGCAGCTGCTCGCAATATGGTTGGTGTCGTGTTTTCTTTTATTCTGGAA
>JBAMBQ010002782.1:0-37919 GCA_037044495.1 Stegana nigrithorax
CTGTTTCTCACATGGCCAATTATATGTTGCATGTTCACGTGTGGGCAAACCATCAAATCTATTCATATTGGCAAAAGATGGATTGACAAAAAATATTGCTCACAAAATCGTACTAAATTAAATTCTAATTTCATTTATTACAATAATTATGATGTAAATATCTAAATTTTTCTGTATTTAATATGGCTACAACTAATTTTATTAAAAAAAACAATGCTGACAAAAAAAAATATGTTTAATATTAATAATTTGAAATGTAGAAAGTGGCTTGCGGCAGAACAACGTCTGCCAGGGCTTACCACTCATTCATTTCGGTATGAATTCGCCAAATCGAGGTGCAACTGATTTAATGAACACTGAAATGAATCGTGAACTGCAGTACAACACTGTAGAAATGGCGGAGATTGTTACTCGCAATGTCCCACTAATGAACGAGGAAAAAGAACCATTTACGACCGTATTATGCTCGCAGTTTCAGCAGGACAAGGTGGGTTCTTCTTTTTAGATGCACCAGGTGGAACTGGCAAGACATTCCTTATTTCGCTAATTCTCGCCGAAATATGATCTAATAATGGCATCGCATTGGCCGTTGCATCATCGGGCATTGCGGCAACTTTATTGGATGGAGGCAGAACAGCTCATTCAGTATTTAAGCTACCAATAAATATTCAAAATAACCCTAAAGCAGTGTGCAACATAAAAAAACAAACGTCAATAGCCGCAGTGCTGAAACTGTGTAAAATTATCATTTGGGATGAATGTACCATGGCACATAAACATTCGCTTGAGGCGTTGAACAGGACAATGAAAGATATTAAAAACAATGACAAACTATTTGGTGCCACGCTGTTATTCCTTTCAGGTGACTTCAGACAAACACTTCCCGTCATTCCACGTTCAACATTCGCTGATGAAATTAACGTATGTTTAAAATCATCGCCATTATGGCGTAATGTTGAAATAGTACAGCTGAAAGTTAATATGCGCGTTCAAATGCTTCAAGATCCATCCGCTGAAACGTTCTCAAAACAACTCTTAGATATCGGCGATGGAAAAGTCACTATAGATGAAACTGGATACATAAAATTAGCGATTGATTTCTGCACAATCATTGATTCGCAAGATGCTCTCATTGAACAAATATTTCCCGATGTACAAACGAATTACATACATCTCGAGTGGCTTGCAGAAAGAGCAATTTTAGCTGCAAAAAATGTGGACGTTGACATTTTGAATCTGAAAATACAAAAGTTATTGCAGGAAACTTGGTATCATATAAATCTATTGATACAGTTAACGATGACACTGAAGCTGTAAATTTTCCAACAGAGTTTTTGAACACACTGGATTTGCCATGCATGCCACCACATAACTTACAATTGAAGGTTGGATCTCCAATTATTTTGCTTCGTAATTTGAACCCGCCACGGCTGTGCAACGGTACGCGATTAGTCATTAAAAAATTAATGAAAAACGTTATCGAAGGAACCATTTTAAATGGCAAGTTTCGAGGTGAAAATATATTAATACCACGAATATCTATTATACCAACAGATGTGCCAATTCAATTTAAGCGTATTCAATTTCCGATTAGATTGGCATTTGCAATGACTATTATTAAATCCCAAGGCCAAACAATGTCAGTTTGTGGCTTAGATTTGAGCACACCATGTTTTTCACACGGACAATTATACGTTGCATGCTCTCGAGTGGGTAAACCATCAAGTTTATTTGTATTAGCTAAAGATGGGCTAACAAAAAATATTGTTCACGATGTAGCATTAAGAGATTAATATTATTAAAAAAACAATGCTGACAAAAAAAAAATATGCTTAATATAATTTTACCTCAACATACTTATGTTAGTTGTCTTTTGTGGTATGGTGGATGGTATTGGTAAAACTAATTACGTTTTATTCAACTTTAATGTGGTGTTAACATCTTTTGGGTATACTTGCGCCATCATGATATATTTTAAGATTTAAACAAAATAGACTATTGTCGGGTAGATTTGCTTAATGTTTGGCTAAACAATAGTAGCAATACGAGTGCCTCTTCGGAACATATGGATAAATAGGTAAAAAAGCTCTTCCTGAAAGCTAACATTGAAAAAAAATGCAACATTTTATTCAAAATCAACAACTAAAAAAAACCGCGACTCTCCAGAAATAGAAAAACAAAAACACCACTAAAACACAAACAACACAACAAGACTCGTCGCAAACAACACTACAACAATACTGGCTAAGCCAAACAATATATTTGTTTCATCAAATAGATTTGAAATTTTACAGAAACAGATGACATTTAGAACACTAACAAAAAACACGAGCACAGAAGATTATTTCACATCTCAAATAAAAAATGCCCAAAAAATAAGCAAACCCCCTCCAATTTCCATTCAAGAAGCGGAAAACATAAGTGTACTAACTAATGCACTCAAATAAGCAGTAGAGAAAAATTTTACCCTGAAGTCTTATCCGAACAACGAAGTAAGAATACAAACTTCGGAATCCAAACACTACAGAGAAATTATAAAATTATTTAAGAAAAAAAAAATATACCACACTTTCGAACCTAAAGAAGAACGAGGCTTTAAGGTCGTTTTAAGAAACCTACATCCCGAAAGCGACGTAAAAGAAATAAAGACGGAATTACAAGAACTAGGCCACGAAATAACAAATATATATAATATACAACATAAAACAACAAAGGCTCCACTACCAATATTTTTCATAGAACTAAAAACAAACAAAAACAACGCTGACATTTACAAAATAACGCACCTATTACAAACTATAATTAAATTTGAACCACCCCATCTCAAACGAAAAATCTCTTAATTCACTAATTGCCAAAAATACGGCCACACAAAAAACTTCTGTCCTATATGTGTCAAATGTGAGGGAAAACACAAAACCAAAGTCTGCGAAATGTCCACAGCTGATGGGCAAACTAAATGCGCTTTATTATGTGGTGGAAACCACACCGCTATTTACAAAGCCTGTGAAATATACATGACCCTAAAAATCCAACGATTTACCCAAACAATAACAACCAACGTCCCACAAAATAAAGAATTGACAAGCATAAGTAAAAATATAACAAGGCAACCAGAACTAACCTATGCCCAATAAGCAAGAGGCAATACAAAACCTACCTCTACCCAACCAACTACCAACTACTTAATACTCCAATTAAACCCACTTGTTAAACTAATAACCATGCTCTTACCAAACCGAAGCTTACTAAAAAACCAACATGGACAGTAAGCTGAGAATTATAGCATGCAACGCCAATGGCCTAAACAGCCACATACCCGAACTAACACAATTTCTAGATGACAATCTTGTTGACATTGCGCTCATAGCACACTTGACTAACGATCATAGAATAAAACTAGAAAGGCAGGGCTATAGTCGGGCGTAACCGACTATAGAAAACCCTGTACCGAAGCCAAAACTTAATATATTTTTTTGTTGCTTTAATATTTTGTATTCATTATGTAAGGATATCTCAAGAAAAAAAAATTTTTTTTTTGTAAAAGCCATTTTTCGGCCGATCGTTCCTATGGCATCTATATGTTATAGTGCACCAATATTTATTCTATCATATTTAGGAATATGATTTGAATTTACTTAGAATCAATAAATCCAAAATTTGGTAACGATATCTTAATAAACAAAAAAGTTTTTCTCAGTAAATGTTGTTTTTCGGCCGTTCCTTCCTATGGCAGCTATATGTTATAGTAAACGGATATTTATAATATTCGGGAATATTATTGGATATTACTTAGAATTGGTAAATCCAAAATTTTATAACGATTGCTTAATATACAAAAAAGTTTTTCTCAGTAAATGTTGTTTTTTGGCCGATCGTTCCTATGGCAGCTATATGATATAGTGAACCGATAAACATAGTTTTTAGATATGTGATTGGGCATTAGGTAAAACAATTAAATCCCAAATTTGGTAAACATATCTTAAAAAATAAAGCGGTTTTTGTTACTAAATATGGCTTTTCGGCCGATCATTCCTATGGCAGCTATATGTTATAGATCGAATATCGAAAAAAAAAATAAACTCGTTATGCCTATGAATTGACAGAGTCTTCGTGCCAAATTTAGTAGTTGTAGGTCTTACCGTTTCCGAGATCCGTCCGTTCATACGGACAGACGGACAGACGGACATGGCTATATCGACTCGCCTTTCGATGCTGATCAAGAATATATATACTTTGTGGGGTCTGCCACGCCTCCTTCTGCCTGTTACATACATTTGCATAACTTTAATATACTCTTCACCATTTTTTGGTACAGGGTATAAATACATGGATACAAGCTACTGACCACAAACCACCATCAAGACGTGGAGGAGCAGCCATACTAATAAAAGAGAACTTAAAATATACAGAGCTTGACCACTATAAAACAGACCATATACCATCAACAATCATTGAAATAAAAGACAACTTTGGACCAATAAACATAGCCGCATTATATAGCCCACCTAGACACAAAATAACGTGCGACCAATATGCAATCTACTTAAAATCACTCGGTCACCGATTTCTTGTCGCGGGGTATTTTAACGCAAAGAACACGATATGGGGATCAAAAACCACTGCCACGAAAGGCAAGAACCTATGTAATGCGATTCGTAAAACGAAAGCGAAACACATAAGCATTGGAGAACCAACTTACTGGCCAGCAGATCCCAATAAAACACCAGATCTAATAGACTTCTGCATAACTCGTAACATTAACGAAGCCTCGCTCCAAATCAAATTTAAACTTGACCTGTCATCGGATCACTCACCTATTCAAATTGACTACAACATAAACATCGATAGAATAAAATCTAGCTGCAGAATGTACAGCAAAAAAAACAGACTGGGAAACCTTCCACGAATATATAAGAAGAACCCTTAACACACAAATCCACTTCAACTCGCCGGAAATCATCGAACAAACTATTATCTATATCAACGACAAAATCAATGAAGCCTTATACATATCGACACCCAGGCTCAAGATCATAACAAAAGTACACACCAGCGCATATCAAAAAAACTATTAACAAGAGAAAAAAACTTCGCAAAATATGGCAAATAACAAGATACCCTGATAATAAAACTAAATAAAGCTAGGAAAACCTGACAAGCGCACTAGTTAAAATAAAAAACTACCTACAAAGTCTGACACCAACCTCAGAAACGAATTATTCACTATGGAAAGCCACCAAAGCCTTAATTAAGAAGACAAGGGCCAAAACAGGCGCAGAAAAATCTACACTCTTAGCTGACCATTTCGAAGCAACATTCACACATCTCTCGACAAGTTATAATAGGTTACCAGCTAACACAATCCAAACAACAAACTACACTATAAAAAACATAACACCCGCGGAAATACGACAAACCATACAATACGCCCTTAAACAAAATAAATCACCAGGATATGACCAACTAACTGGCAAAATCATCAAGGAACTGCCGGACGAAGCCATACATTTCTTGTGCAGGTTATTTTACTACATTCTACTAACGCAACATTTTCCAATTTTATGGATAATCGCAGAAATAATAGCGATACCAAAACCAGGAAAAGACTTATCTAAACCGACATCCTACAGACCTATCAGTCTGTTACCTATATTAAGTAAAATCTTCGAAAAGCTGCTATACACGAGAATACAACCTTTACTTGTCAATCAGCACACTATTCCAGACCACCAATTCGGATTCAGACAAAAACACTCTACAATCGAATAAGTTCACAGAGTGACCCAAACAATCCTAACCGATCTCGACGACCAAAAATATTGCGTAGGAAGCCAATCGACGCTAAGACAAATCAGAGCCGGAACAGGGAACAGTTTTAGGACCACTGCTCTACAATGTATATACAGCTGACATACCAATCCCCAAAGACGAATCATCTATGATTGCCACATTCACAGACGACACTTTTATCCTATACTCTAATTCAAACCTGACAGCAGCTACATCAAAAATGCAACGAATAATAAATGAAATGACAAATTGGTTCGAAAAAGAAGAAGAAGAAAAGAAGATAAAAATTAATCAAAAAAAAAAACGGTCCAAGTCATCTACACAACCAGAACAAAATACCAACCATTTACCCTGCAACTTAATCAAACAAACATTCCAAATGTAAACGCAGCAAAATACTTAGGAATGTACATTGACAGCCAACTCAGGGAAGTACCACATAGAAAAAAAACGAGACCAAATAAAAAATAAATTTCGACAACTATATTGGATACTGTCAAAGAACTCAACACTATGTAACGACAACAATTAACTAATCTTAAAATCCATAATAAAACCAATCTTCTTTTTAAAAATTATCACCGAAACACAAAAAAATGTATAAAATATCTAGATTTAGAAAGAAAATACAAACTAAGGGGAAATAAAAAATAAAAAAAAAAAAATTTTTCATTTCATGAAAATGTTGCTGAAAAAAAGTAACATACATATTCACCAATTAAAAAGATTACATATGCGCCGGTTTGTGTCAATTTCAACTGAGAAATATAAAGCTGGAAATGGCGTTGAACGGCCACATCTTGCTTATGAGGAAGGTATATTGCACATAAAAAGGTAATTTGCTTCTGAACTCTCGAAAAAACATAAAGAGATGCAGAGATAAACGATTTACTGCATGGAAAGACCATCTTTTCAAAAATCGACATCAACGAAGCACATTACAACATTCCTATGTGTCCTGATGACATCTAGAAAACAATAGTAAACCGACCAGTTGGCTTGTTTGGCAATCGGCAAATGACGACTAGCATAAAATGCACATACAGCTCGCTATATAAAAAGTTTAAAACGCTTACGTTATGAAACTACTACGTTTTTTAATCTTCATCGCATTCAAATTTATCTAAATTAAAAAAAGGTCAAAGAAACTACAGTGCTTGTAACAAGTAACTACTCGCTATTTATTTATCCATCAAGCTCTTTAAAGACCTACTCGAAGGACAAGACTTTGTAATCAAAAGGGACCACAAACTTTTAGTGTACTCGTTTCAGCAAAAATGGGACAAAGCGTGGCCAAGACAAATTCGACACCTTAACTACATCGCAGAGTTTACGACAAATATAATGGGTCTGTCCGGTTTTGACAATATAGTAGCAGATGCATTATCGAGAATATAGAAATTTTATATGCCAAAAAATCCAAGCGGCTTAACACGAAGACGAAGAAATACAATAAATAGGTAAGGTTCGGTTAGGATAGGTAGCTGCATCACAAGGAGAGTAATGCCACTTGGACTAGAGTATGGGTCCGTTGTGAGCCACAAGGTTGGAGGACCTAGCTACCCCACAATTTGGTGAAACCATTCAGAGACTTTAATGAAGTGAACAAGGTTATTTATCCCCAGTTGGTATAGGTTGTCTATACTTTGAAGGAAAGGAGATCCAAGGAAACTTTCTCCTTCTGGCTAGAGCTGGGCACGTGCAGAAAAGGTGCTGTATTGTTTCTAATTCCTCTTCGTTTCTGCAATTGCGACAGACACCGTGTGCTAAGACTCCTAGTCTTGTTGTGTGAGTCTCCATTAGACAATGCCTTGTTAGACTCTATCAGAGTACTTAGTTGAGTCTTATATAAATCACAGCCTTGCGAAGATTGGATTCTTCCAGATTGGCCTTAATAATTCGGCCTTTGAGCATTTTTCAAATGAAGTCTAATAGGAGTTGATCCGAGGTTAGTGAGCGATAGTTCTCGCAGTGACGTTGTTGAAGGCCCCTTCAATATCAACGAAGGCTGCTAAAGTAAACTCCTGAGAGAGATGACGAGCGGTCTCAACTGATTTTTCCTTAGTGTAGGCATGCTGTATCGGGGATATTAGATTTTTGTCTATCGTTAGACTTAGGTGGAACTAAAAATTCCTTTCATTTCGATTTCGTTTCATTAAATTTGAGCCAGAAGTTCTCTTTAAAAACGGACATAAAATTTATATGGAGAAAAATTAAGCCGACTAATACTAAGATAAGATAGCAGGGGGTTAGGTGGATTCCTTAACCAACATCAGATAAAAGAAATTTTCATGTTTAAAAATATAGTTGCTAAATAAACCTTTTTGGGATATATATTTTAAAAAACTATCTATCAAGAGCTTCATTGGAAAGCCAAAATTTAACCAGTTTAGTGATAATAAAAGGAAAATTTCTTTTTTTAAACACTATAAAATATATAATCAACAAAATTTGGAAAATTGAATGCTGAAAATTAAGTTATTAAGTTTTTCACAAGCTTTGGTATTACACTAAATTAAATAATAATTTCTACATCTATAGTATTAAATTTATACATATTAAAAAAAGGAATCGCTTTTTTTATTTGCTTTGCTTAGCTGCTGCTAAAAAGGGTGGGAACATTAAAAAACTCAGAGAGAGGTTTTATATGAATGTTGTTGTTGTTGTAAAAATAGTGACAGCACACCTGCAATATGAGGGATCACTAATATGTTAATTAGTAATTATTTTTATAATTTTCTACACCGAGGTTGTACCGTGCACCTTATTAGTTGTTGTATACAGTGCATTTTTTTATTGCTGTATAAAGCTCTTTGCTAACTAACTGATCTGGCAGACGTTGTATTCCCCTTTTTTCACAAATATCGTCTAATTTTTATAATATACAGTAGTTATTCGGTTGTGTAAACACCCGATTATGTGAACATCCAGTAGAGTGAACAAAAAAATTACCAACTAATTTTCATGCAACAGATTCTATAGAGTGAACAAGGCATGCCTCGATTATGTGAACAATACTATTATACTATACTATACAATTTTACTAGTTTTTTTTTTTTTTAATTGCATTTTCGTTTTGTTTTTGCATGTGAATATCGAAAACAATGCAAAACAGATAACGATTCATTCTCTCGCAAAGAGTGACTAACTGACCTAACGATTCCTGGAATTACTTCAATTAGATTTGACAGTTTGTTCTTTTTCACTAGCTTGGGACAAGATGAATTCTAACATTGTGCAAAAGTGTTGGAAAAACGTTTTGAGTAATGACGAATCTTATGATCATGAAGACGACATTTGAGCATATTGAGAAACGAATATAGAAACGATATACAAGCACCGGCAGCGGAATTATTTAACCTTGCATTTTAGTTAGGTAGGTAGTGAGTACCAAGTGAGCACCTTGGAAGTTTTGGATGCTTTAAATAAAGTCATTATTTGGGCTGAAGAGAATTGTATAACTGATGATTTATTTGTGTTTCGTAAATGTAGAGAGCAAGCACTGCATATGAAGCTCAGTAAAAACAACAGACAAACGCAATTAACAAAATTTTTTTAAGTTCAATATGCCATTACATTATCCATTTCAACCATGTCTTTATGAATTTCAATCACAGTTTCATTAAAAAAAATTAATTTTTTATCAATAAAACACTATTTATTAAATTTTTATCACATTGGAAATCTAAAGAGCACATATAAATGTATACATAAACCTGCAAAACTGCTACCTCCGCTACATATATGAACGATTCAATTCACCGAACAAGGCGTGTTTGAATTAGTTCACACAATCGAATAACTACTGTACTAGTAAGCCCTGGCGGACGTTGCTCTGCCACAGACCGCTTTCAATGTTTCAAATTATTTGGAATTATTTACATCATGGCAAAACGGTCATCTCTGAGCGCAAGAAAAAGAGCGTAATCAATGGTCAATGCGTAAGAAAAGAGCATAAGCACTTTTTTGTGAGTATAATTAACCCGCATTTTTTTAATTAAATTTATTTGAAAAGTATCTTACATACTGATGTCGGACATTTTGGGCGTTTTTTCCGGAAAATTATAAAGTTTCCCGATATTAAAGGAAATCTGTTTAATCAGATTAGTATGTGGCTAGTTTTTTATAATTTTTTTTTTTATGGAGTGGGGAATTATAAGATTATATCTCTACCCTCGGAAAAGAAAATAAAAAGTTCAATCGATCTTTAGTAAGACAAAAGCAAACTCCTACTTTTAACTGGATAACTTACTGGCTTAGAGATTCCTCTAACCAAACTGAAACTAAAGGTACGAGTGGTTGAGTTACCAATAATAATATTAAGGAAAAAGTTTGCAAACAAATTAAAGAAGATCAATCTTATTACTGCTCTCAAAATTACAGGTTTTCATACTCTCATAGTCTAACAAACAAAAAAAAAAAGACAACCAATTCTCTGCTTGCAATTTTATCAAAAATAATTTCAATGAACCATTTAAAAGAAAATATCTTACCAAAATTAAGTATAGCTTATTATAAATATTTTTAAAATTATAAACGAACTATTCGGAAGACCAAACGCCAAAAAAATTTGCAATAAAAATAAAGAAAGACCTAGTAAAAAAAATAAGTCGAAAAAGTTAAGTATTAAAAACGGTATTGCCAGTCATTATATAACAATTACAATGCAGTGCACACAAAAATCATGTGCTTGTGCAATAATTTGTTTACAAAAACAAAATATTACAAAGCAATAAGAGCACGAAGTTAGGTTGAAATAAATTGAATATTACTAAATAAAGATATTGTAAATTGTACGAAACACTATACGCATTTATTAGATCTTGGAATTAATTCGTAGCGTTTTTTTAATTAAAAAAAATGATTTATTTTGATTCGAGTACAAAAAATACCTCATTCAAAATATTTCCCTTCGCTTTCTACTACTTTCTGCCATCTTTAAGGCAAGAGACGAATACCGCGCTCGAAAAACTCCTTGCCTTTGATGAAATCCTCTGATCCCACCAAATACAGAGCAGAAGCTTGGATCCATGAATGTTTTGCTTCGCCACTGATGTTGATGGCTGACCGGGCTTTACCCACGACTTTCTGCGCTTGGGATTGTCATAATGGATCCATTTTTCATCACCAGTGACCTCGTAAACTTCCACCAGAATCCGAGGACTTTTGGCAGCGGTTTTACCCATATGAAAATAATGGAGCAAAACTCCCCGCAAAAACACTTTATTTGGCACAAATTTTGACATTTTTAATTAATCACAAAGTGTTGTTGTTTACGTTTTTAAAATAAAATAATAATGGCGATGACACCTGATATCAGCTGGTTTACGATAAATAAATTACTATCTGTACGAAAGGGATACAGTACTACATACGCCCTATTTTATAAAACACTACGAATTAATTCCAAAACCTAATAGTATATACGCAATAAGTGTTTTTTCTCTTTTCTATATAAGATTCGACATTTTGATTTTAGTTTGGTTTGATAAATATTGTAAACTTGAGTGCAATTTATCATATGTAAAGTATAATAAAGTTTTCTGATAGAAACAAGGGTGAAACACCTTATGAAATAATAATTTTGTATTTATCCAATCAAAGGGCAGTTTGAAAAATATTTGGTCTTAGTACCATTTTTTTGTTATAATATCAACTAATAACATTTATAGTAAATTTATCTATTTATTTGATTTATTTTTTTATATGATTTCCAAATTTTTAGCAAATTGAGATATTTGGTTTGTGCTTGTGATTGGATCCATAGAATGAACAAGTTAGCGCTTCGAAGTAAATTCACAGCTACCGAATTCTTAGGAATCCCGATTTGTAGTTCTAATTAAAATTTTTAAGAAATGGCTTTTTGGCAAGAGGTTTGAATTTAATAGAATCGTTAAACTAAGTGTAAAAATTTAGAAAAAGATTACGTTGAGAAATAAAATGAATTTAATTTTGCCTTACCTTAACCGAATACTTTTCAAACCATGATCTTAACAATATCAATGTGAAAAGAAAAACATTATCAAAAATAAAATATAATTAAACTGATAGTAAAACAATAAAAAGGAAAACAGTAATCATGAACAAACTTACAATGACAAGCCTTTCGGCTGCTTGTAACCGTATATGGTTGATGTAATTATTATTATTTGCATTATTACTGATTAAATTGCTTCGTGTTGACCAACTGCGTATTATACGTATGGACATCTTTGATTGGCGATTAAATTTTCTTTCATCTTTTGTAAACAAAAACTCTAGGTTTGATTAAAGTATAATACGAAGTTTGCTATTTATATTTTTGGACTACGTCACTTGTAGCGTTGTTAGGACCAAAATTATAATAATAATTTGCATTAAATAGTTTGGTATTTTCTGTGATAAGCTTACATACAATTTTTTGTTACATTTCTTATTGTTTACATTGATTTGCAAAATTTATCTCGGCAGAAAAATTGAATTTAACCGTGAATATTTTTGTGCGGTTAGTTTTTCACAATTTTCATATTGACAATACAAGAATGCATCTATGAACTTAAATCATTATAAGGCGAACAAGCACCATTCCTTAGCATTGTCAAAAACTGTTCCAATGAATTTTCCCGTGGTTGCTGTTCGGTCATCGACGAATTTCGTGGATTCAAGAGATTGAAGGATCCTTGAGCATTAATATAACAAGCATCAATAAGATTTTGCATGATCACCTCATGGTAAAAAAGTTGGATCTCACATAATTTAAAAATCGACCGAAAAGAGGCTTGTGTCGATTGGTGTAAGCAAATGTTCAAAAAATACTATTACCGTGCTTTAAAAGCTGTGTATGACATCTACACAGGTGACAAATCATGTATTTATGCACACGAGCCCGAAACTAAACAGCAAACGACTATTTGGGAGTTCCAAAATGAGCCAAATCAGAGAATTTAAAGTTACAAGAAGACGCATAAGGCCTCTGAAAATATTTGGTCGGCATATGACGACCAAGGCCTCTATTGGCAGATTATATTTGGATGATTTGATAACGAGGATTTTCTGTTTAGATATGATTGTAGTTGTTGGGCTAGCCGATTGCGCACATTTGTTGTTGCGCTTCTTTCTTTTTCACTAGTAATTGTCGTGTGTTTTGATTGCCTTCACATTTAAATATTTTTATTTATAATTCAAAAATGTAGTGCAAACATGCGTAATGATTACAAATCAATTACATATTAAATAATGCAAAAGTACGCATACAAAATCTCTTGCATACATAACTGTTCATTCATAACATCAAAAATCAACCCTTAAATAAACAAAATTTCACACTTTGCAATAGTGCGAGCAGCACATTTGTAGGCAGAAAAGGGACGGAAAGGGAAGCAATATGAAGACAAATCATATAAAAATTGCACACATAACGCATGAAATCCAAACTCAAAGTAAAAAAAGAGTACAGTTTTGCCCTTCGGGGTAAAAACATAGGATCGTTTAATAATGACATTGAGGAATTGAAAAATGTCATAAGAAATTGAGAGGCATTTAGAAAAACGGAAAATCTAATCATATATCATCACACTGTTGGTGAGTGAGTGAATGAAAGGGAATGTCCATGCAGAAGGTGGACGACTATATAACATATGACCCCGTGGTCTGTTTTGCAATGGAAACCCTACTGACAAAAATTTTAACTACAAAAACAAATTACAATCAAATATCAAATTCTAATTGATGCCTTTATTCAAATTTTAATTACATTATACAGCTAATATAATTAATATAGGCGTTTCCTTGATATTCCATGCAAAAAACATTACCACAAATCATGGTGTAATAAATAGAAGGTGATGCCAAGGTATTATAGAAATCAGACACCTCTCATTGTCGTTAAGCGGCGTTCTCATTAGAGCGTCGCCATATTGTGTGGATGACTTCATAGAAAAATTTCTTTTTTTTGTCTAATTTACGACGTTTTTACGATACATTAATATTCACATGCATAACATCTGTTATTAAACACAATTTTTGTTTTATTTAATTTAATTAATTTTATTTGTGCACTATATTTCACTAGTTGTGCTTTAATTGCCGGCAGCTGCAGGCAGATGGCTTGCTTGATCGCGTTTAAGCATTTTAAGCCGCAATTAAAAAAACTTTATAAAAGAATATATACTAATAAGTAAGTAAATTAAAATAAGGAATATTATTAAAAAATTTTAAAGTAGAAAAAAAAATTCTTTCCATCAGCAGTTTTCGAACCACCGAGCAAGCAGTGTTTAGAAATAAAAAAAAACTTTCTCCGCGTAAAACGTATTATGAATTATTTTTTGATAATTTTGCGAGAAAATTTTGCCTGAAAATTTCAACTGAAAATACTGGTGCAAAACTGATTTCAGCCAATAGTCCAGCTTATAGACATTAGTAAATGTCAACAATTAATTGTCATAAAAAGCATGTAAGCGAGCAGCACATGTGTAGGTAGGAAAGGGAAAACCATAACAGAAAAAGTAAATTAGAACAGATTTCTAAATTTTGCTCTCGAAAGTTAAGTTTGTCCTCAACTAAACGCTGTCCGCCGCTACCTGATTTTGTCATTCGGAGTTGAAATTTAGTTTGTATGCAAAAGAAAGAAACGAAACAACAAATGTCCGCAACGGCTACTCCAATAACAACTACAATTATATCAAAATAAAAAATTCCTTGTAATCAAAATAAAAGCCAAACAATTAATAAGAGCGACTCCACGTGCACGTCTCTTGACACTTGAAATGTCTCTTGAAACTCAAATTAGAACAGTATACCAAATAATTAGAACAATAAAATCTGCCGAAAGAGGGCTGGGTATTGATTTCTCTACCCACGTACAAATTATTGTGCGACCCAGATGAGTCTTCTTACATCTCTATATTCTCTTATTTAACGTTGTTTATTACTTATTACTTCTTTTAGTGTTATTACAAACAGAGTTCCCACAGCACGAAAACCCTGTTTCATTCTGATGCACTGCGCTTCTCTCAAACAGCGTTGTCAGAGAAAGAAAGAGAGAGAGAGAGAGAAAGTACTCCGCCTTATCTCTTAATCGTTGATATTTTGAGTTTTGTTTTGATTACCAGGATTTTTTGTTCTGATATGAAAGGGCGCTTCTAAATCAAACTCAAGTCGGAATAAAGACGCGCGCGCATTCTACAGCTATGAAAAATATTAGTGATACCGCATCAATTCAAATAGTAGTTACCACATCACAATCACAAAAGTTAATTTTTGCCAAAAAAAAAAAAAAATTATTATAAGGGCTAGCAAAAACGTACATTAAAAACTTGCAAATGTTAAGAGAATCTCTAATAAGCGAATTCGAAACAAACATTAATAGCGTGCAGTTGCACAAACGAATGGCAGAAAGGCGAATGAAACGAAGTGAGTGTTCAAGAATATTTACTGAAAAATGAGAGAATTAGCTTCACGCGGAAAGATTGACAATAGTGCTTTAATGCAATATGTGATTGAAGCGTGAATAAATCAATATTGTATAACGCGAAAGACCGAAAAGAATTTAAGAAGATGTTAATAGCCTCCGAAAAAATACGCGAAAGAGCAAAACACTTAAAAAATTAAGACAAAGCTAAATACGAATCAGTAAAAAAAAAAACACGGTCAACAAAGACGGAATTAAGAGTTTGAAAAGCTATAACTGTGGAGGTAAAGAACGTGTGTTAGAGAACTGTGATAATAAAAGCAAAGGCAAAGGCTTTAGTTGCAACGATTCCGGGCATATAGCAAAAGACTGCCAAAGTCTACAAAGTGAATCTGATGGTGAAAATGTTGGCAATATGCGTAGAATAACGGAAAATCACATGTCTATGTGCAACATGTGAAGATTCAATAAAAAAAACCTATACGGCCCTTATCGACACGGGAAGCAAATTCAATATTGTTAGCGAAAAAATATACACGAGTATGAATAAGCCAATTTTAACTGAAGGAAATCTGCATCTGGTCGGCTTCGGAAATCAAAGGAAAATAAAGCCATTAGGGTCCATTAAAAAAAGCATGGTCGTTGTTGAACAATTTGAAACCAATTTTATTATATCCGCGAAATATCTAGACATCGATATCATATTGGAAGAAGAGTTTTGCACATCAGCAGAAATTATTATCAATCGAGACGGTATAACGGTACGAAAACCAACTGCTGGTGAAAATGAAACATAAATAAGTTCGGTAATGTAAATAAATGTGGAAAATAACGACAAAAAAGACGTAGATATCGACGTGAATGCAACAAAAAATATTGAAAGATTGGAAGAGTCTGAGAGCTGTCTGGCGGGCGTTTGCAGCTGTCAAGCAGCGGATGTTGGGCTTTGCGCATAGTCAAGAAACGGAGTATGCCGAGCGGGAGGCGAAACAGCTGGCACTTCATCGCGTGAAATCGAGTAAATGCAAGAAGAATTCAAACGAATATGGAGACACAACGTGCGCGTCGTCGCCTGAAAGATGACACCGAACATGAAAAAATCTCAATTATTGCATAAAGTCACTCACAAAAGAACTCAATTCATTGCGACGTGAGCAGGTAACGAATGAACATAAGTTAGATGTTGAGGATGTTGCATTATTGAAAAATAAGAAACGAGAGGTATAACACATTGTCAAATTTATCCGCTCGGAACTGCAAAGTCGTATTGATGAACAGACGGCGTTAAACGAAAAGATAGCCAAACTGGAGGCTGATGATGATATACTGCGCACAGATCTGGCCTCGAGGAACGACAACAATAACAAAGACGAAATGAGAAAGCAGTAGATTGAAGAGGAAGAAAATAAAAATCTTACAACTTACGACGAAAACCTGCATCACGCAACAATGATGGTAACCGTTTAGCAATCAAACGCATGCAACAAAAGGGGAGGCTAAAGCTAAAACAAAAATTTTCAGGCCCATATCGAGTCACCGAAACAAATGGTAACAATACATATGATGTGGTCGAAGACGATTTATTCTACGATGGACCCAATCATATAACTACATGTGCCGAATATATGAAGCCCTGGGTTTCATGTGAAACTGACGACGACGATGAAGCATTTGGGGCGAATGCATAGAAGGATGGCCGAGTTGTTTGAATGGGACTGGTAACCCTGGAAGACGGCCTGTGACTATGAAGAGTAAGAAGAAGAGGAAGATGAAAGATGACTTGCAACAACGTCGACGGCCACTGAAGACGTAAAGCGACGACGAGTAAAAGACGAAGTTTATCGGTTAATAACTAATTATAACTAAACATTAATATATAATCTATAAACATTGATATACGATATAAACACTACACAAGTTAATGAGGAGTTACCCGTTACTGTCATGTTGTTGTTGCTAATGTTTTTAAATCGAAAATTCGTCATTATACTTCTATTCTGTGACATTCTAAATGAATAGCAAAAGTTTTTTCCTTAAAAAAACAAGAAAAATGCTAACTAAAGTCGAAAATGCAGCTTACGTAAAATATTTCATACAAAGTTAAGTTATAGTGCTTTTTACTTTTGCAAACTTTGTGGTAGCGCAATAAAAAAAGAATTTATTTACCAACTAAAAACAAAGACAAAAATTAAATTTAAAATAATTACTAAATTCAAAAATAATAAATAACGCAAGAAATTACCTTACTCCATTAAATGTACATGTTGGGAGACATTTTAGAAAGTTAGAAGAGGCATCATTTGTTAAAAGATGATAGTTAGAATTATAGGCTGCACACAAAACATAAAAGGGATCTTGCATTGATAAAGATAATTGTTCATTGTTTAGTCGAATTGGTAAATTAAATCTAGTTTAACGTGCAGGAATGTTGAAGTTAATATTTGAAAGAAGATATGGATAGTGAACGACTCCTTAATAACTTAAGAAAAATGATACCAAATACGGATCTCCGACTAGCTAAGGAGGAGAGATTAATTAACTTAAGGCAACTTAAGTAAGAAGGGAAGCGAATTGTAGAGGCAGCTAAGCAATCGTTTATCCCGTCAAACAAAAATAATACCTGATTTGGAACCCAATGACTTCGAAAGAAGCGGTTGATGCATTCAAAAAACAAGTTTCGGATTTTTCTAATCAGACAGTGTGCTTTGAAAATTAGTTCAAACGAATTCAAAAGTGTATTGATCATCTTGGAGAATGACAATAAAACCGCTTTCAACCACCAAAGTTAGTTTTTTTATTGTTGAGCTAGAAACATAAATAGCTAAGAGGGTTGCGTAGAGTAAAAATAAAATAATTACTTCTGTCGAGGTTAACACTTAAACTATTTAGACATACAGTCGTACAGAATTGAAAATGTGGCTCCCAAAAATGTAAGGTTTTTTTACGAATTTATCATGTTTACCTGCCTTTATTATTTGTAAATTTTTTTATTTATTTATTATTTTTATTGCTTGTAAAAAGATGTTGATTAAGATTTAATTTTTTTTCTTATTTGCTCTTCGAATGTTTCGTTTTCAGTTAAATGCACAGTTAAAGTTTCAGTTTAGTTATAATAGTAATATTATTTTTGTTGTTTACTAATATATTTAATTGACACCGAGTAAGATTTGTTTTTTCTTTCTCGCGAATCTGCTTTTCATGATAAACGGATCGGCTTACGCGAATAGAGCTTACAGTTCTATTAAAGCCTCTACCAGTTTTTCGTTTTTGTTTTTTTGGTAATAAATTTATATACACTTTTTTTATATCATATTTTTTTATCTAGGATGCATTTTTTCCAGTTGATAATAATAGGTTTATTGCATAATTATTGCTAAATCTTATTGCACGAAAAAAATGCCACACGATAAATGTTTTTTAGTTATTGTTAAATTAGTTTGGTCCATACAGTTGTTATAAAAATATTTGAGCTACAATACGTCTCCTCAAATTTTTGTGTTAATTGGTAAGTTGGTCTTTTCTATAAGTAAATTCTTAATGTTATCTTAGTTGTGTCCCATAGTGTTTCTTAAAGCTGTTTAGTTGAAGTTCATTTTTGGATCTGGTAATAAAAAGAGGTAAAGAATTAAATTTCTTGTATTTTATGTTTCGAAAATGAACCCGTTTTAGTGAAAATAAACACAAGAGTTTGTTGTACAAGTATGTTAAAAAAAAAAAAATTTTTAAATTTTTTTTAAAAAATAGATTAGGTAGAAAAATTATAAAATTATGAATTTTGCCATAAGTCATAAGTTCAAATAAAAATAGATTAAAAAAGTCGCATTTAAATATTTTCAGTATTTTTTAGATTTTTTCATTCCATATTTACATGTTGGATCATATTTCTCCTATTTCATCAATCTGCATTAAATAGTTTAAAAAATAGGACGGATTTTGTGTTTCTCGCAAATAAGGAGGCTTGATACCGCATGATTTTTATACACATCTTTTTATTTTTCCGATGGCCTTTACATACAATATATAACAAATTTCTATAATCTGTATCAAATAGTTTGGGAAGGGAGACGAAATTTGTCCTTCTCTTTTATAATAGAAATGACTCTTCTAGTTTTATAATTGATTGTGTTGCTTCCAGTGTTGTTTAGAGTATGTGATCCCGCCCATTTTTTCTCGGCAATACCAATTAAACCTTCCCAGGCGTCTGACAAAAGTTTTATCGCAATTGAATGAGCGGTATAGCAACCCATAAGAGACAAAAAGACAATTATTTTCATTTATATGCGAAATGAAATATATAGAGCATATACTTAATTTTTGGTGTAGAAACATCAGATTATTTAATATAACTTTTGTATTCACTTTCGTTAATATAAAAATTTATTTAACTCGCTCTTAAATCTGCTTGTGTGCCATTTGGTTTTATAATAAAACTAGCAGACCCGGCTATTCTGCTCATTTTTACATAAATAGATGTAGATGAAAGAAAGATTTTAATAGCTGAACGCCTCTGAAAATAATATTTTACAATGCTTATCGGCTTCGCTCCCGTTGCTCAATTATTTGGTTAAAAAATTACTTGCATAAAACACTTGCAAGGATTCAAAAATATGATTAAAGCGCATGCGATCGAAAAATTCCCTTTGCTAAGGAATACAAAAGTTTACAATACTATTTATATTCTCTTTAAAAAGACTATAAAAACCAAACAAGTATTTGTTTTTCATCGAAGCTAAGCGCAAAAGATACATATGAAAGAGAGTCAAAGTTAACAGAGCATCCAGTAGAAATGCTTAAATGCTTGCAAAGTACGCTTAAGAGGGTTGAGTCATATTTAATCAATGCTCAATTACTTGAAGCGTACGGAAGCAAAAGAATGTAAGCGAACATTTCTGTTTTGAGTTCATCCATGAGAATATATTATAGTAATTTCTGTGTTTGTTGTAACGAAAATTATATGCACTAGTTACACCCGTATTTATTACCCGATTTTATGAAAACTAATGTAAGAAATAAAAAAAAAAAAGAGTTACCTATTCCTGCAAATTACGAACACAAAACAAAAAAAATCTATCTCAGTGGATGCCTGCTGAACATATTAAACAAACATTTTCTTTTTTGAAAATCAATTTTTATCAAGTACATATTAGCCATTATTACCTATGACCTTTTGCCATTATTCGGATAACTTCATAATTCCATTGGTGTATAACTGTTTCCCAACCAAGTTCTATCAATTTCTTCTGATTGATTAAAGAAGTATGTTATCTGGCGTTGACATGATTGAAAACAACTCCTTTTCTGTTGGTCAATTCTGGACTCGTTTTCTTGATTGGTTCGTTCAAACAGTTGAGTTGTGAACAGTAGAGTACCGTATCAACCCTTTCACCAGGCTGAAGGGGCCCATAATACAACATTAACTTCCAATCTCACTAAACACTCAACATAACCTTGATTGCTGTCAATCCAAGTTTTGAAATCGTTTGTAAAGTGTCACCAGCCTTTGACCATGATCATTTGCGTTAGATATTATTCGCTTCAAAAATGGTTCAATTTTGTTGCGTTTCACCAACGTTTCGCGAATGATAATTCGGTCAATCAAATTTTTTGGGGTTAATTCATGTAGTATCCAAATATCAAGCATCTTAGCATAACCTGCTCTTTTCACTTGGTTTCAAACTGTCTCATGGATGATATTTAGCTGTCTCTTGACAGCTTGCGTGCCCGTTTTGTTACACCTGTTTCAAAATTCCATCGACTTTTTTAATCGCTGGCCGACCCGAGCGAGGTGCATCTTTGACATAGAAATTTCCGGAATGAAATCGAACAAACCACTTCTGGGTCCGACGTTCTTTCACAGCATCCACACTGTAAACCGCACACTTTTTATGGCATGTTTTTGCAGCGATTTCACCTTTTTTTTAGAAAAACAGCTTTACATAGCGTATTTCTTCAGGTATTTCACTCATTTTCACATTGGTCAAAAGCGTCGACGAAGAAACAGTCAATAAAATAAATATTTTCGCAACCAATAGAAGCACGATTCTGGAACTCACCTTGGGTTAAACCCAAGTATGAATGTTCAAATAGCCGATCATCATCGCAGATGTCAAGAGTTCCATAATAGGTGCAGATTTTTTAGCTAACTAGCTTATCCATTGATTTAAGGCAACGATGCCTAAGCGACTCTTCCACGTTGTTGAAAACGGCAGGAACCTTGCAATCGACATCGAAGTTTAACGTTTCCACTGTCAACAATGGATGGGAGTATTCAAAACTTCTACAAAATTTCATCGATATAACGAAGCCCCCCTATTGTGACAACTGGACTACCTGAAGCTGAACGTTGTAGAAACTTAGCTATTAATAAAACTAAACGCAATCACGAAATCAGATCAATATAGAACTCCTAAACTCGAAGATTTCTATCAGTTGTTTTAAATCATTCTCGAAGCTTAAATTGGTCAGAGTCTATTATAAAATACCTATGGCTCTGGAAGATATACCAAAGAGAACGGTGACTACGTCGTTTGGACTCTACGAGTTTAGAATCACACCAGAAATATAAACAATATATTGGTACAATGTGACTTCGACAACATCAATTAACAATCAACATTAATAAATTAAATTTACCAGATACATCGCAAATAAAATCACAAAAGAAAAAAACGTTAAATGAAAATTACCCTTGACTCGATGGTGTCTGGGGAACTATTGGTTTCTACTCCACAAAACTTCTTGAAGATCGAAAATTTATAATCGGCACCGGTCATAAACCGCTAATCTATGTTTTACAAGCTAATTCAACGCAGTCATAGTTTACCCCAAAAGAGACGATAACGTGGTCGCCGATGCTTTTGTCATAGAAAATTTAGCAGCAGCTCAAGCAGACGACGAGGAGCTTCAACAGTTAATTGAAAACTTCTCTCAACCTTCAGAGTATCGTGTGTGACCATGAACAAGATGTCAGCTTATACTGCGTTAGTTCAACTGGATTAGTGCGTTTATTTATGCCAAAAAGTAGACGTAAGGCAACTTCTAATATGATTGAGGGTTTATCGCATCCTTCAGGTCAAAACATATGTCATATGTTACGAGAAAAATGAATTTGGCTTAGAATGAAGATAGATATCTTAGCATTGGCTAAAAACTCCTTTCAATGTCAACCAGCTAAAATTTAGCGACATAACAGATTGAAACCGAATCATATTGACGTACCAGAAATCAATTCAGACTTGTTTACATTGATTTGATTGACTATGTTCCAGTTAGCTGGAAGTCATTCCTTTGTCGGATATTACAAATACAGTCGCTTCTGCACTTTATTCGCACTAGATATGCCGTTATGGTTCACCTGTAACTGTTACATCCGATCAAGGATCGCAGTTAAAATCAGCTCGTTTTACATTATTCACAAAGCTAGTAGGCGCTGATAAAATTATATATTTCATTTTGAAGTTTACTATTCCACATTGAAGATTACTATTCTTGAAAAGAGATTAGTCACTTTTTCTCATATTGAAGTTTTTTTTCCCACATTGAAGTTTACTATTCTACATTGAAGTTTACTATTCTCAAACTGAAGTTTATTTTCCCACATTGATTACTTTCATTTTGAAATGAAATTTGTATAGTCACAAACAAATTTTAAGTTTAACCTCTTGGAGGCGCTAATTTTCCCCAAAGCGACTATGTAAAAATAAAAACAACACTGAAATAAGCATGAGTTCCATAAAATAGTTCAAAATAATAAAAACCTTCTATAGCTTTCACTAAAAATTCGAAAAGGTTAAAAGCAATTTAAAAACGTAAAAAAGTAGTTTAATTATCTGCAAATATATGGGTATCAACACCATCTAGTGTTACACAACTGCACGTACTTTTTAAATCACTCAATATTTGGCATGGACAGAGAACACTTATTTATAAGTAGATAGTGCACCAGAGCTCTGTTACGACTACTGTTAAGTTTTAGAATTTGATGCGGCTGGGCAGGGTAAAAAATGAAGCGAAAACCGAGCGGCTTTTTGACTTTGCTTTGCTTGTTATATTCTTGTCCCTTTTTATACCCTGTACCAAAAAATGGTAAAGGGTATATTAAAGTTGTGCAAATGTATGTAACGGTCAGAAGGAGGCGTGGGAGACCCCATAAAGTATATATATTCTTGATTAGCATTGAAAGGCGAGTCGATCTATCCATGTCCGTCTATCTGTCTGTCCGTCTGTCCGTATGAACGCACGGATCTCGGAAACGGTAAGACCTACAACCATCAAATTTTGTACGAAGACTCTCCCAATCCATAGGTATAACAATTTAATTTTTTTTTCGATATTCGATCTATAACATATAGCTGCCATAGGAACGATCGGATAAAAACCCATATTTAGTAACAAAAACTTTTTTGGTTTTCCAGATATGTT
The DNA here is from genome assembly GCA_037044495.1 of Stegana nigrithorax. Classification (NCBI taxonomy): domain Eukaryota; kingdom Metazoa; phylum Arthropoda; class Insecta; order Diptera; family Drosophilidae; genus Stegana; species Stegana nigrithorax. Next base: position 23,603 of record JBAMBQ010002782.1, read on the forward strand.
CACAAAATTTTAGATATAATAGTTTAAACTAATGAAAATTATATATCATATAGCTGTCATAGGAACGATCGGCCGAAAAACAACATTTACTGAGAAAAACTTTTTTGTTTATTAAGATATCGTTAACAAATTTTGGATTTAATGATTTTAAATAATATCTAATCATTTTCCTGAATATGATAAATATCGATTTACTATAACATATAGCTGCCATTGGAAGGATCGGCCGACAAACAACATTTACTGAAAAAAACTTTTTTGTTTATTAAGATATCGTTACCAAATTTTAGATTTGATGATTTTAAGTAATATCCAATCATATTCCCGAATATTATATATATCGGCTTACTATAACATATAGCTGCCATAGAAACATTCGAATGTGGTGCTTACGGTCATACTGCTTATGGTAGTTGTTTGTGATTTCGGTCAGTGCCTTATTCGTTAGTAATTGATACTTCTCTCCCAGCATGTATTTGTCCCCCTTGCCCAAATGCAATTGGAACCCAGGATTGTGCTGATGATTATTAATTCATTTCGTTTGATTATCCCTCTCGCACATCACAATGTGCTACTTGTACTAATATGACAAAAGATCATTGTTCGTTTATGTTTGTTTTCTTCCCGCATGTATTTATTCCCCTCACCAAAATGCAATTAGAACCCAGGATTTTGCTGATGGTTTCGATGCTTGCTGATTCTGCTTTTTTTGCAATTATGAGCGCCTCGTACGGTTTAAAATTTGATGAAAATATTACACGTAAACTATGCGTTGTGTTTATAAATTTTTTCATAGATTTTTTGGAATGATATATTATTGTTGTTGTTTGAAGCTTTGTCTTCAACAAGGACTATATGGGAGAAAGCAGAGCCATATAACAGTTTTGTTAAACAACTGCATAGCTTCATCGATATCACTCATGGAATTTAAAGCCGACCAATCAGAATTTAAGAGAAACTGGTTAAGCCCATAATCAGCTTTTCTAAAACAAAAAGATTTACTAGCATTCCCAATAGGTGAATTCAATGAAAATGTCTTGAAAAAAATTTCTAGCTGAATATTAGGGTGGTAACTACCATCAGAGGTAGATAACGGATCAGATTTACGTAATGTAGTATTTGTGGCGCGATGTGTAAAAACTTAGTCAAGTGTACGATTCATACAATACGTAATACAATTTATTTGCTCAAGAGTGACTCTCTTGACTCTCTAATATTGTATCAACAAATTTACATGAAGAACCAGGTACAAGGGAATTTTATAGATCAGAAGGGGACCAAGTGACTAGTGGGAAATTAAAATCACCCTTTACTAATAAAACGAATTTTATAGAACCCACATGAGTAGTGTAAATTGTATTATCAGACGAAGGGGGAATATAAGAACAAGTTAAAAATATATTGCAGGTACAAGGGAATTTTATAGATCAGAAGGGGACCAAGTGACTAGTGGGAAATTAAAATCACCCTTTACTAATAAAACGAATTTTATAGAACCCACATGAGTAGTGTAAATTGTATTATCAGACGAAGGGGGAATATAAGAACAAGTTAAAAATATATTGCAATTGTTAACTGAAACTTTTACATAAAGAAATTCAATATTATTAGAGAAAGGTGTAAATACTTCATCAGCACATAGAAACGATCTAACAGAAATCAGAACACCACCACCAATTCTCGCAGATCGATCTCTCCTAAAAGTAACAAAACTACTATTAAAAATCTCTGAGTTAAGGACTTCTGGACGGAGCCAGGTTTCAACAAAAATAATAATATCAGAATAAAAAGAAATGCTATCAGAAAATAACCTTTTAAGTTTAGAATTAATTCCTCTAACGTTTTGAAATGATACCAACAAAGTAGACACCTAAGAGTTAACTATATTTTTTTTTCTGTTTTACCGCACTTTTTGCGTTTTTTGGTTTCGGAACTAAAGTAAAAGAAGTGGTGCTTTATTCCGATCAATGTAATCATATTCATGTACAATACAATTACCAGGCCAAAAGTCGGGCTTAAGCTATTCCGCGAAATAATCGGCCTATAATATTAAACGAAGAAATGGATCGCTTATGGGCAGACTTAAATTTATTTATAATAGGATTATAAACGAATGGATATTTAGAAACAATGTAATAATAAACATCACATTCAGTAGTGTCTATGGTCAACCTGGAGACAAAGATAGCTTTAGTGACTGGAACGACAACTAAAGGCTTTGGTGAAATTTTGACAGAAGGCGGTATAGTTTCTACAATAGCAGGGTTAGGAACCATTGAATTATCTACCGTAACTAGAGAAATTGGAGGAGAAACTGATAAAGGAGTAGAAAAAGTATTAGGGCTATCAATAGCACTTAATACTATCGTAGGGAGTTTTTTTCCTTTGGAAGATTTGTCCTTCTTCCGTTTAGAAGACAAATCACCACCATTGTTCTCCTCAAAAGATATTTCATAAATTTCTAGCTTTTCACTTAGCCGTTTATAATCCTTAACTAACTCCGAAAAGGCATTACGTGAACTCATAACAAATTTGGAAAAATTAATTTCCGAATGGCGGCAGTCGGGACACGACCAGCGTAAGCCATTATTTTTGGCAATGCTGTCAACAATTCTACCAGTTAGGTCGGCACAAGCGACATGTGCATGGTAGTAGCAAATCCAACACGATACAGAAGTGATGGCAACATCGAGTTCCTTCTTCTTAAATAAAATTAAAGATATAAGTAAAAAATGGATGAGGAAAAATTTACTATATTTAAAAATTAACTTAAGTATTTGAAGGGAAACAGAAGCCAAAAAGTGAAAGTTTAAATGAAAAAATTGATTCAATCACTCACTATTCAACAATTACACTGTAGTCGCGCAATAAACAGATGTTCGATGTATGTTTACAAAAACAAAACAATGCAACAATACATCGCCTTTCGATGCTGATTAAGAATATATATACATTGTGGGGTCTGCCACGCTTCCTTCTGCACGTTACATGCATTTGCACAACTTTAATATACCCCTTACCATTTTTTGGTACATGGTATAAAAATATATGATCGTATTAATTGATATTACATGGAGTGGCTAACCCTGTTCATTATTCAGCTGTTTCATGATATGAAATACATATGGTTAAGGCGCTTCATATTCTTATATATATTGGGTATTCAAAAAAGTTCGGTTACAATTTGTCGGTAGATGCTTTTGAAATGTAATATCTCGGGTAATATTGATTGCATCTGGGAATACTACACCTTGTTTGAAAGGTGACATTTGAAGCTTCATTTTGCTACATTATTTAAATCCCATTTTTCTGTGGAAAGTTGTCTACGTTTAATAATGAGTAGAAATTTGGAAATCGTCGTCATATTTTGATTTGCTATTATAGAAAGGTAAGAATGTGTCGCAGGCTGCTGAAAAAATTTGTGAAGTTTACGGAGACGATGCTGAAACTAAAAAAGCAGTATTTATATAAAAGTAGAAATAAAACTGCAAACTTGATTAAAAACAAAAATAAAAAACTAACACAAAAAATTCCCCCCACAAGATTTGCTTTCACCCACTGAGCCAACGAGCCTCGCATATATTTATTTTGGAGAAGCAGGAAAACTGACGTTAATACCTAATTATGCTGAAAATTATAGCACGTATAATTTTGATCAGCTGAACAAATCTGACTATAATTCGCATCTAATTAACGGTAAATTTTTTAAATGAGAAGCGAGAAAAGTTTTAAATTTTTACAAATTAAAATGGCTGCTGTTCGATTTTTTCCTTTCATATTCAGATTCAAATATTGTAAGGTAAAAGGAAGAATAATGGTAGGAATTTAATTCCAAGCCTCCGCATTTCGCATTTCGAAGTTCAATTTATATAGTTTTGCCATTGTTTTGTTTGACGTGTGGCATGCAAACGCGGCATCCATATTGCACACAGCTTTTTCAATTCCAAATTTTTGGTCAATATACGATGTATTGCTTTTTTTGAAATGACTATAATTTCACCTAACTCACGCACCTTCATCCGGCGATCATCCAATACCATTTTGTGGATTGTGGATTCTTTGCTTGAACGATATTTTTTCCCATTAAGAAGCAGCGTAAAATTAAAACACGATATTGTTTCTGATCCATTGTTTTGAAAATCACAAAAGTTGAGTCACTCTTAGCACAATAACTCACAAACAAAAAAACATGAAATTTAACAGCTTTCTTTTGAAAGTTAGTACTAAATAAAAATCATATGGAAAAAATTCTAGTAACGCCATCTATATGTCACTCTATGGACTTTTTGAATGGACTGTTTTGAACAACCTAATTCAGAAATAGCTTGCATTAATTCTCTGTCTTTAGAAAACGTGAGTTTTGAACCCCAGATGATGTTTTTGGCGTTAAAATCTGCACCCATTATAAACCGATTGGTATGCATTTCGATGAGCTTTTTATACAGGTTGCATTTTATTTGATGTCATGGTGGACCGCAGACCGCTGTTAGTGTTGTTTATAAGGCGTCTCTATCGTGAGCATAACTGGTTGCCTTTTATATTTCGGGATTGAGCAACCCTAGTGTTGCAATCTGGCAACTGCCAGCTCTATCGTAAAGTTTGACATTTTTGAGGTTATACGTACTCAGAACGTTTTGATATACGAGCGCTATTTGTGTTGTTTACAGTAACTTAAAAGATTCATCTCGCCGAAAAAATGGAATTAAATCGTGAAAATTTTCGTGCGATTATTTTTTACAACTTTCGACGTGGATTAACTCAACAACAGTTGAACTTAATTCAATTTTTGGCGATGAAGCTCCATCAAGGACCAGTGTTTATCGATGGTATGGTGAATTCAACCAAGGTCGTACTTCACTCCAAGACGAATTTCGTGAAGGTCGTCCAAAATCAGTTGTTGTTCCGGAAACCATTGATGCTGTGCGCCAACTGATATTGCAAGATCGTCATGTGACCTATCGTGAGATTGAGACAACCTTAGGCATTACTGGGACCAGCATACATTCGATTGGTTGAAAGAAATGCTCCAAAAATACGATCGCGGAGCTTCGAAACACGTCTATGACATCGTGTCAGGTGATGAATCGTGGATTTACGCGTATGAGCCCAAAAGTAAACAGCAGTCGACTGTATGGGTGTTTCAAAATGAGCCAAATCCAACAAAAGTTGCTCGCGCACGAAGCACTTCCAAGCAAATGGTCGCCTGTTTTTTCGGAAAAACTGGACATGTCGCAACCGTACCACTAGAACAACGCAGAACAGTCAATTCTGAGTGGTACACAACCATTTGTTTGCCAGTTGTTTTCCAAGAAATCAGAAAAACCAACCGCCGAAGACGGATCACTCTTCACCACGACAATGCGAGCTCTCACACATGGGCTCAAACAATTGCATTTTTGAGCACTCAAAACATCGATTTGATGAGTCATCCGCCGTATAGTCCTGTCTTGGCACCGAATGACTTCTTTTTATTCCCGTACGTAAAAAATAAAATGAGAGGTCAACGTTTTTCGACACCTGAAGAAGCGGTTGATGCGTTCAGAATGCATGTTTTGGAGATACCTCAATCAGAGTGGCAAAAGTGCTGCGACAATTGGTTCAAACGCATGCAAAAGTGTATAGATATTAATGGGGAATATTTTGAAAAACAATAAAGCTATTTTCGATGATTAATATTTATTATTGTTCTCTAATCCCGAAATATATAAGGCAATCCTTAGAACGGCAGCGCCTCCGCGTGCGCAATTGCTTGGATGAATAGTGTGATTAATTTTAAAGTTTCTGAATTTGATGTGTGACTGGTTCGTGAAATGTGTTTCTGCGATAAAACAAACATCCACGATTTTTAGCGAGAGTGTAATTTTCAATTAATGTTGGCGCTTGAGAAGCCCGTTAGCATTCCAGAGCATTATATTAAAATTTATATTTTTCATGATGTCCGCATATAATGTTTTCAAGTTTCATTAGTCACGTCTGAAAACTTTTATAAAATCTTTCTTGGTTGCACAGTTTTGTCAGAATTTGTGGCAATATATCTTGTTCTACCATCTCTTGCGTATTTATTTTATTGCTGTGTTTGTCGTATTCAAAAGGTTTACTCGCGACTGGTCGATCAGTTAGATTATTTTCTGATGAATAGGCCTTATTGGTGGCCGCAGGTGGGTTTGCATATTTTTTTATTTCTGATGATTTGCAACTGCAGCCTCTATAGTTTGCTAGGTGGTTTTCCCCACAGTTATAGCACATTGATTGTTCGGTGCTAGATTTACACATCTTTTAGGCTTACCGCAGTAATTTTTCTTGGAGCTTCGGATAGGCTCAATCATTTTTAGAATGGCTGTGATCTTGAATATCTTGTTGATATCTTCAGACTCTTCAAAAGTTAACATAACCATATCCAAATGTTCTTTAGATTCCCACATTAATTATTTTGACGCGCTTAAAATTTTGAAACCTTGCGCCTTAAGATCATTTACTATATGTGCATGATCACATGTCTTGCTTAAAGTTTTTGCCATAAATCTTATTGGGCGAAGCTGCTTATTTTCATAGCTGAACATAGCATGGAACTCCAGATACGTTAATCCATCATTAGTCATCAGTATTGAAAGTTGAAGACTTAAAAATGTCATTGGTGAGTAACTTAACCGTAAAGTCTGACTTTGCATTTATTTTAAGGATATAACAAACTTAAGGTTATTAGCAATAATAATTGGGGGTAGCATTTTAGAGATTAATGGTACCAAGCTGATTTACTAGATAACAAAATCTGGTTTTCAACTTATTTAAGAGACGAATTATTGGCCTTTCGCTTTTTTTACGGATGTTTTCGCAGAATCCAATCAGTTTCACGGGCTAATGCGTCTTCATCAGTATGGTAAGAAATGTCACTTTTTGTACCGGCTTTAAAAACTTCAATTACATTAGGATTATATTTTTTAGTAATTAATTCAGCATTTTTTATACCCTGTACCAAAAAATGGTAAAGTGTATATTAAAGATGTGCAAATGTATGTAACAGGCAGAAGGAGGCGTGGCAGACCCCATAAAGTATATATATTCTTGATCAGCGACGAAAGACGAGTCGATGTCCGCCATCCGTCTGTCCGTATGAACGCACGGATCTCGGAAACGATAAGACCTACAATTACCAAATTTGACACGAACACTCTCCCAATCCATAGGCATAACGAGTTTATTCGATATTCAACCTATAACATATAGCTGCCATAGGAACGATCGGCTGAAAAACCATATTTCCTAACCAAAACCCTTTTGTTTTTTAAGACATCGTTTCCAAATTTTAGATTTAATTGTTCTAGCTAATACTCAATCACATATCTAAATATTATGTATACTATATCATATAGTTACCATAGCAACGATCCGCCGAAAAACAACATTTACTGAGAAAAACTTTTTTATTTATTAAGATATTGTTACCAAATTATGGATTTGATAGTTTTAGGCCATATCCAATCATACTCCTGAATATAATAAATATCGTTTTACTATAACATATAACTGCCATAGGAACGATCGGCCGAAAAACAACATTTACTGAGAAAAACTTTTTTGTTTATTAAGATATAGTTATCAAATTTTAAATTTGACAGTTTTAGACAATATCCAATCATACTCCTGAATATAATAAATATCGGTTTCTATAACATATAGCTGCCATAGGAACGATCAGCCGAAAAATGGCTTTTACTAAAAAAAAATTTTTTTTGTTTTGGATTGGGTACTGGGTTTTCTATAGTCGGTTGCGCCCGACTATAGCTCTGCCTCTCTAGTTTTTTTTAATTTCGTGCAAACAGCAGCTAATTTTTGTACTTATTCACTGAATGACTTGTTTGTTTTTGTTTGCTCCATAGTTGTATCTTTATCATTCTATCCACCGTCTGGAGGTGGTGTGCAAGCAAGGCTCATTGTTTAAATAATTTAAGTATGGGTTTAGGAAACATTAAATGTCGACAGATGTCGCTAGATCGTCCAAAGACAAAGTGTTGATAGGTTGGGCACCCTGTGAGAGTGACAGACGTATGTTGTGCGAAAGTGACGGCCTTATTGCTTCAATTACGCACTGATCACATCTGGTAGATATTGGATCGTTTCCAAATGCCTCTATATAGTAAGTGTTTCCTAACTGACTATTTGGTTTTATAGGAGCTTTTTAGGTAAGCAATAATGTTGTAATTCCTTGCAGAAGATGAAAGCAGTTGGAAAAGAAGATCTGCCGGAGTACCGACCACTGGGATATTAGCATAGAGCCTACCCTCGGACCACTCGGAGTCACTTGAATTAATTTTGCAGATGTTGCTAACTAAACAATTTTAGATATTCGCTGAGCATAACAAAGTGTACACTTGACTGGAATCCACAAACAGCCGGATCCGGAAAATTTGCGAATAAATTTGTATGCATTCAATTGGTTATTATTAATTGAAAACAACTTAAAAAGGTTCTTATAGGTAGAAGTGAAACGTTTAGCATTGTCATTTCTATGTACATATATTACATTTCATCTAGTTATACTTAAAAACATAATTAAAACATAAAAGCAAATACAAAAAAGAAAAAAAAAACCAAAAATTAAATAAAAACAAAAAATAAAAACAAATGTTGAGCCAAAGCAACACCAGAAACTTCGTTAAACATCCGCGGCTTTTCTTTTTAAAATTTATTATAATGTTTTTGTCGACAGCAGACAGCGAAGCATAGGAAAAAAGAAGCAGCGACCGAACTTCGGAGTCGTCCTCCAATCGTCATTCGGGTGCAATTGTGTACTGCGCAGAGTGAATGCATGCGTCGAGGACTTAGTCGCTTGCAGGCTGTCGAATCTGATGGTTGTTTTGCACTGCGTTCTTTGCCATCGCTGACCGTGCGGAAATATGATGTTATCGTTACAGGATCTGTTATAATGTGAAAATATTATATTATGTTTATTATAAAGTGTGTCTAATAAGCCTAATAAGCGCCACAGCAACGCATGCTAATTATTGTATTTACAAAATTGATGCCGAGCATGTTTGCTGCACGAACGGTACTATATTTAGGTGTAGAAATAAACTATATAACAATGTAACTGCGAACAGCGGATGTACTCGGCAATGTATCGGTGCTTCTTTCTATGCATACCCTATACCAAAAAATGGTAAAGGGTATATTAAAGTTGTATATGTATGTAATAGGAAGAAGGAGGCGTGGAGGACCCCATAAAGTATATATATTCTTGAACTGCCTCGAAAGGCGAGTCGATCTAGGCATGTCCGTCTGTCCGTATGAACGCATGGATCTCGGAAACGGTTAGACCTACAATCACAAAATTTGACACGAAGACTCTTCTAATCCATAGGCTTAAGGAGTTTTTTTTTCTCGACGTTCAACCTATAACTTATAGGTGCCATAGGAACGATCAGCCAAAAAACCACATTTCCTAACCAAAACCCTTTTGTTTTTCAAGATATCGTTTCCAAATTTCGTATTTAACAGTTTTAGCTAATGTCCAATGATATATCTAAATATTATGTATATCAGTTTATTATATCATATAGCTGCCATATGAACGAAAGGCCGAAAAAAAACATTTACTGAAAAAAACTTTTTTGTTTATAAAGATATCTTTACCATATTTTTGATTTGATAATTTTTAGTAACATCCAATCGTATTCCTGAATATGTTAAATATTGGTTTACTATAATATATTGCTGCCATGACTTACTTTAAAAAGAATTTTTTTCTTGAGATATCCTTAAATAATGAATACAGAATATTAAAGCAACAAGAAATAAATTCAGTTTTGAATTGGGTGCAGGGTATTCTATAGTCGGGTGCGCCCGAGTAGTAGTCAAGAAAAAGAATGTACATCTACAATTTATAGCTGATCTATCTCCTTAACCTATTACCTAGTTGATGTGAGAGCGATAAACGTACTTCGAATTTATTAATTTCCTAAAAATTCTAATAGTACAGCTCAGAAATTCGAACTACCCGAAAACCAAGTGGTTCGAATTTCTGAAAAGTTTCTGGGCGTATTTTTTCCATATAAAAAATAAAGGAAAAATGTATTAGTGATTTTTTACACCAATTTATTAAATTATTGATACTTTCTATCGCTGTCGAATGTAAAATAACTGGTGTTGCATCGCTATTGCATTTATCTGAAGTGTCATCATCGTTATTAAATTCAAATTTAGATTCTCCAGCAATATCCATATTCCTATCTCAAATTTCTTCTACCCATATCGGATTGCTGAAATCGATTTCTTTCTATATTGTACTTCTCATTTTTTTTTGCAGCAACTAATAGTAGCATATCATTGTCGCAAGTACGCCTTCATCAAGTTTTTCTAATATTTTAACTTTGCTTTGCATAGACAAGATTTTTTTATGTTTATTTGACATTTATAATTTCATTTTCACTTTTGATAAACAATTTCTATGTCAATATCAAGCAGGTATGCACTAATAAAGCATGGCAAAAACACACGGCTTACAAAATCACAAGCATACACATTTTGAATCCAGTAAACAGCTGGCTACAAGTACCTGCGCTGCACGCAGTTACATAGTTATGTCTAAAATTTAATGTAATATCGGGCAGCAAATGTGTATGGCAGAAATTTTTTAATTTTAATGTCTTTAAATTCTTATATTTAATTTTATTTTATCGTGTGAGTCGTAAGCACAATTCGATTCAAATCTTATCGAATCTAAATTTTAAATAAAGCGTTCAATGCCAAAAAAAAAAAAAGTTGCACAAAATATTAATAATTAATATTAATAATGAAGTTATAGTTACTATGTATAATGTATATGAAGTAGGAAAGAAACAGAGCAATTCACTATTGCACTCTATTGTCACCTGTACACGGTAGTACAATAGTAGTACAGCAATAAAAATTACAGAAATCATTACTAATAAATATATTACTGGTCACTCATATTACTGGCATACTGCAACAATGTGAACAACAAAAACAAAATTGATATAAAATGTGTCTCAGAATATTTTAATGTTTCCATCCTTATTAGCAGTAGCTAAGTAAGGCAACGATCTATGAGTATTATACAGCAATATGGGTGTATACGTTTGACACATGAAATGTTGTCTGAGCGAAATCTACTCTCTCGTTTATTTGCTAATTTATTTCATAGATTACTCATCTATATTCTATATATATCTCATATTATATTCGCTCACGAATCAATACAATCAGTAAATCATTTTTTATTTCGGCTGAATACTGAGAAGTTGGCTATGGTGGATATTCAACTCCATTGTCAAGTTCTCCTACAGTTTCTTTTGCTGCGGCAATCAATACAGGTGTTTCTAACCCTGTTATGGTGCAAACTATACCGCCTTCTATCAAAATTGCACCTAAGCCGATAGTTGTCGTTCCTGTCACTAAAGCGATCTTTGTCTCCCGGTTGGCCACTGATACTACGGAATGTGATGTTCATCATTACATAGTTTCAAAATGTCCATCCATTTCTAATCCCATTATCAATAAATTTAAGTTTGCCCATAAGCGATCTATTTCTTCCTTTAAAATTATTGTTCCGGCCGTTTATTTCGCGGAATTGCTTAAGCCCGACTTTTGGCCTAGTAATTGTATTGTGCATGAATATGATTACAAAGATCGGAATAAAGCACCACCTATTGTTGCTAATTTGGTTCCGGTAACAAAACACCCAAAAAGTGCGGCAAAACAGAAAAAAAAGTAGGTTATTCTCAACTGTCCATTTTGTTAGCATCTTTTCAAAACGTTAGAGTAATTTATTTTAAGCTCAAAAGGATACTTCTTAATAGCTTTTCTTTTGATTCTGATATTATAGTTTTTGTTGAAACTTGGCTCCGTCCAGAAGTCCTTAACTCAGAGATTTTTAATACTAGTTTTGTTACTTTTAGGAGATATCGATCTGCGAGAATTGGTGATGGTGTCCTGATATCTGTTAGATCGTCCCTATGTGCCGATGAAGTATTTACCCCTTTCTCTGATAACATTCTTTGTGTAAAAGTTTCGGTTAACAATTGCAATATATTTTTAGCTTTCTCTTATATTCCACCTTCGTCTGATGATACAATATACACGGCTCATGTGGACTCTATAAAATTCATCCACTCTCTTCTCCACACCGCTGACTATTTATTAGTCATGGGTGATTTTAATCTCCCGCTAGTTTCTTGGTCCCCTTCTGAACTCTCAAATTCTCTTGTACCTAGTTCTTCGTGTAAATTTGTTGATAAAGTATTAGATGATTCTCTTGAGCAAATATATTGTGTTACGAATTGCATGAATCGTTCACTTGACTTAGTTTTTACAAATTGTGCCGCAAATTTTTCATTGTAGGTCTAATCCGTTGTTTACCCCTGAAGATAGTTACCACCCTACTCTTCAGCTAGAAATTCTTTTGAAGACATCTTCATTGAATTCATCTATTGGGAGAGCTAGTAAATCTCTTTGTTTAAAAAAAAACTGAATTTGGTAAACTTAACCAGTTATTTTAAATGCGGATTGGTCTACTTTAAATTACATTATTGATATCGATGAAGCTGTACAGCTTTTTAATGAAATTTTACTAAAATTGTTCAATAAGCGCGTTCCTAAAGTTGAGGTTTTCCCTGAGTCTAATAGACCAGGATGGTTTTCCTGCGATTTAATGAGATTAAAAAATCGTAAAAATCGTATTTTTAATAAATTTAAACGTACCGGTTCGGCAGTTGATTACGCAGATTATACTGTCTCGCGCTACAGTTTTAATCACGCGAATGAATCTTACTATAGTTCGTATTTAATTACCGTTAAATTCAATATAAACGTGATCCTAAGTCGTTCTATAATTTTATAAATTCAAAACGTAGGTCTTATACTTTTCCCTTCATTATGAATCTAGGTAATGCTGAGGCATGTTATTATGTTGATATTTCCAATTTATTTGCCAGCTTCTTCCAGAATAAATATAGTGATAGTGCTGTCTCTCTTCGTTTTTATTCCGACCCAAGTACAGAGACCTCTTACCCAATCAATTGTCCAGTTATTAATGAAAAAATGCTTCTGTCTTATTTATTAGCTATTGAACTCACTTTTTCTGTTGGCCATGACGGCATACCTGCACGCGTCTTAAATTACTGTGCTAGCGCTTTACATCTTCCTCCTTGTAAGTTATTTATTTCGTCGGTTACGACCTTTTCCTTTCCTATGGTTTGGAAACAATCTTACATTTTGCCTCTCCACAAAAAAGGCATAGGTAGTAAAAGGGATATCTCAAACTACCGTGGTATTGCTAAGCTATGCGCAATACCGAAGTTACTGGAACATATAATTACTGATCAGACCCAGCATTATATTATTCCTTAATTGTGTGTCCCTGGTGTCCCACAGGGCAGCCACTTAGGTCATTGGCTTTTTAATATTTTTATAAATGACCTTCCATCGGTTATTAAGCATTCTCATGTGCTTATGTTTGCTGATGATGTAAAACTTTGTTTTACTCTAGATTCCTTTCTTCATCAGAATCTTCTTCTAGAAAACCTCGATCAAATTTCAAAGTGGTGTAAGGATAATTTTCTTTACCTAAATTGTGAAAAGTGTAAAGTAATGTCTTTCACTTGTAGCAAACCTAGGTTGTATTCCTACTCCTTAAATGGTTCTACCTTAGCACGGGTTTATGAATTTAACGACTTAGGTGTTTTGATGTGCCCGAAACTTAACTTTAGTTCTCACATTCTCATGAGTACTAATAAAGCTAGAGGTGTTCTTGGCTTTATTACGAGATGGTCTAAAGAATTTAATGATCATTATACCACCAAGCAGCTTTTTACTTTTTGGGTTCGTCCGATTTTAGAATATGCTTCATATGTTTGGAATCCCCAACTCACAACATATTCTGGCCAAATTGAATCTGTCCAAAAGTAATTTTTGCTTTTTGCGTGGCGTGGATTAAACTGGAATTCTGCAATTCGCCTTCCTTCATACCATTCCCGCCTTAAATTGATTAATCTTCCTACTTTAGCTAGTCGGAGAACCGTGTTAGGTATACTTTTTTTCATAACCTGATAAACGGAAAAGTCTATTCGCCTTGACTCCTCGGGAAAATAAATTTTTACGTGCCTTCGCGTTCAACAAGATATTATTTTTCCATTAGACTAAACACTGCACGATCATCTTTCTTACTGCATGATCCCTTTTATGTTATGTGTTTGGCTTATAACTCTAACTATCATTTATTTTCAAACATAGCCTCCTCTTCCTCTTTAAAATCTCTTCTTACTCGTAGATTTAATGAAATTAGATAGAATTAGTTACTTGT